>JAXQGY010000886.1:0-272329 GCA_037040535.1 Talaromyces sp. P118-02
TCAAGTTAAATCCACCAAAAAAAAAAAAAAAAAAAAAAAAAAAAAAAAAAACGTATAGGACGAGTGCATACCGTGGGAGACGTAGATGGAAGGATCGTTGACGTTCCATAGAACCAAGGCAAACTGGACGCAGGCGTACCAGTTCTCCGGCGGGTCTTTTTCCCATGCCTGCTCAAGATAGAATGATGCATGGTCGACTTGGTTACCGTAGGGGAAGAACAGAACCCGCCTAGCCGATTTTCAAATGTTAGAAGATAGTCGGGTAGTAGCGAACATTTTTAGAAGCAGATCGACGAACCATGGAGCTCCAGCACATTCAAAAACAGGACCGTGTTCCTTCTTTTTCAACCTCCGCCAGTCCGTTATATGCCATGTGTGGTGTGCCTCGGCTTCGGTCTCAAGTTCGGGGTCCTTGGGAAGGACGCGGGCCATCATGGCGTCAACTGTGTCGGCGAGCGTATAGTTAGAAAGGCTGTCAAAATCAAATAGACGCAGAGGAAGAGGCCGTACAGTCATTGGCAACAAGCTCGGCCTCAGCCTCAGGCTCCTCCTCGGACCCGGAGCGGGACACGACGATCTCATCGGTGCGGTCATTATTGTACTGTTCATACTCATCGACGAGCATCTCGCCCTCTGGGAGCTATGACGGGAGCAGTCGAGGTCAGCAATCGAGCGCAAATCCAGGGTTGCAAGCACCGCTATTGTGCTTGCCCACCATGTGAATCGGCACAGCGGGCGGCGGGCTTGCCTGGTGTGGTGGGAGTGATCTCATCTCACTTACATGGTCCATGGAGGATGATGCCTCCGCGCAATGAAATCAGAAACAGTCCCAGCTAGCACCAGCAATTGTTAGACAGTAACGAACAAGGACTGGGATGCACAGCTGCAGGGAAACCGAAAAAAGGTGCAGGCGGAGAGCAAAGAATGACAAAGCGGAGCGATGACTGCAACAGCGCTCTGGTCCGCCGTACTGAGCTGTTTGGCAGTTTGCTTGCTTAGTGGCGGGCCCGCGGCGATCTTAACCCGGCGCAGACCGGTTTCTCTCCAGCAGGAAAATGAGTAATACACCAAATACACTACTATGGCAAGAATACGGGTGAAAACCAGACGAGACTTAAATTATTCTGTCCGTGCAGTGTTCCATGTTCCATGCCCCCTGGCCGGGAGCAGGTCGGCATCAGATCCTATTTGTTTTGCGAGTGGGGTTGCCCACAATCCCTCTGCTGCCAGAACGTGATATCACTGCCTGCAGAGACTTGACCACATTATCATATGTAATTTGCGTATATTACCTTTTATAATCGGACTGTTTTTTCTCGCGGCGAAATCTACGGTGCAGTTGTTCTGTAAATGGAGGAATTCCGTCTATACAGGACCGGCGAGCCGGTCCCATATATTTCAACGCTGATTGTCGGATGAGTCTTGGCACGTCGATTACAGGTTTTCTTCTTTGCTCCTTTTGCTTTGGCCTCGATTAATAGAACAGACTCATTACAGAAATAATTGGGTGCCTGAGGCTCCAACAATCGCAAAGATGAAAATGACGTCATGTATCTATCTAACCCTAGACATGCCAAAACGGGCACAGCCCTAAGACGGTGTATATTGAATATTACTGTATATTACTACTCAGTACAATTAGTTCATCAACAGGATCAGACATTATACAGACTATTCTGAGTCGATACAAGGCTGCACTAGCACTGCCCTATTCTCGAATAATCAATCGACCCGTTGTTGGGCCCCACAATTCCACCCCATGCCTAGAGGCGATCGTTTGTGGCCAAGGGTACATGTAAGATGGCTGCCTTGTGGTGGTTGGTTACAGGTATGTAATATTGGCAATTTTTACAAACTCATGTATATACGCAGCTGTGCCAGGGTCCATGCAGCGACAGGAAGGGCCTCGAATCTCAGCTATAAAAGGTCGCTCTATCCCATCGAACTTCCTCATGACATTCAGCTTTGTTCATACAATTTTCTACTCTACAAGATACAGCTATCATGTCTACGATCAGATACTTTGATGACACACCACACGTCGTTCGCTATGGTATGACCGACGATGACCCGGCCAAATGTGAAATGCAGTTCTGGCGAAACGGCGTGCATTTCCTCATCAAGGTTGACCACTCCGACGTAAGAGGAACCGACTTTGAGCAGAAATGGCTTCCCTTTCTCAAAACGTCAGAGGCGATCTCACCTCATGTGGGCCGCTGGAATGGGCTCTGCGACCTGGTGATCTCGCAGTCTCTCGGCACACTACAGGAGCTGGCCCCGAACCGGTCGCACTGGAACACGATCTACGATTTTCTTCACGCTGACTCATATACCCTGCGCTTATCAGGTACCCCGGAACAGGATGTGAGTGCGCAGATTGTTGAAGGTCCGACGAGCACTTGTGCCTATGACATGGAGGTAGCCGCCTGGGAAACGTTTACCATTCCAGATGGTCTGCCTGTCTATGATTCCCAGGTGATCACTTGTCTGGATCAGGACCGGGACTTGAAGGGCGAGCCTGAAAAATTCCGCCTGCCTGATGGGAAAGTGGCATTCTTTTACCCTTGCAAGGTCTGGTTCCAACGGGCCATTGGGTCCGTCGTCGAGGATGTCCCCAATGAATCGCACAAGGCGATCGCTTCTTACCTCCACGTAAATTCGCTACAGATTCCCAACGAGAGCGTTCGCGCAAGTATTCCCAAGGTACTTGGAGTTGTATCCGATAGCGGCCGTTCCGCCACAGACACACAAGCTGAAGGAGAGAAACGAGTGGCGGGCATTCTCCTTGAATGGATTGACGGGTTCCGTTTGCTCAATGCGGGCTTAAAGGGAAATCTCCATGTCACAATGAGCAGCGAAACAAACCAAGCAAGGTGGAGGGACCAGGTGGTCGGAACCATGAGCGAACTCCGCCGCCGTGGAGTGTCAGGCCTCGACCTTGAGATCAGCCCATTCAGTATCATGATTGACCGGAACGATGGACATGCCTGGTTGGCGGAATTTGTTGACGGCACGTTCTTAGAAGACGACAACGCTGCGGATACCAATGAGGCTGAATCTGAAGCAAAGAAAATACAGGCTGTGTTTGATCAATGGCTGAGAGTAGAACTAGAGCACTGGAAATCGGAGCAACAAGAGTCCAAAGAATTCGACGGGCTTGACCGGTGGAGGGCTATCGCAGACCCCCAAGACTGAAACAGCTAGAAGCGTATTGAGGTTTCATATTCTATCGAGTATAGACGAGCAGCGAAACCAACTGATGAGCATTGTGATGATATGTAGCCAAATCTCTATATCCACGCAAGTAGTAGGCAGTAGATTGACGTTGGGCTCCGAGACATGCAGACGAGGTGCAGGAGGAAGGAGGAAGGACCGGAAAAGCGGGGAGCGCATTCGCCCAGTGTTCACATGTCAGCGCCAAGCCTTGGCGGGTCCTCGCCCATAGCTCCCGGACTAGCAGCAGCGTCTTTCTCGCTCACACGACCTGCCTCAGTCCAAACTCCCCAAAGGAATCGTCTCTTCTCGCAATGCGGCCGCCATTATACCAAATGGAACTCTAGACAGCCATGTACCGCGCCTCCCGCCGTCATTATTCCTCAGCCAACCGAACCCTGTCAACTTGCAAGGGAATCCAGCCCGTGGATGGCGAAACAACATGAAGCCCGGCCGTATCCCGACATGTCTTCCTTTGCTTAGGCATCGATGCCTGGGAACTCGGCTCTACTCGACCCAACCTCCCCAGCCGCCTCCCTGGCGCCCGGCCGTTGTTCTCGATGAGTATGCTGCACCTACCTTGTCTTGCTTGCTGCGCGTGGGAACTGTCTAACTGAATCGCAGGTGGGTGGAACGGGGTGTCCGCCCGATCAGTTTGCGGCAATTGACATTTTTCGGACGTACGTTGACCGAGTCTCGTCTGATCAGCTCTGCCAACTATGTCCGGACCGAGCTTCCCACGAGGTTTGTGTGAACTCGAGGGAGGCATGAGTCATGAGTCATCCCAGCTGACATGCGAGACAGGTTGGCGCACCGTTTGCGCGACATGCAGAAACTTCCCTACGTTGTCGTTTCAAATCCGCATATATCGATTGTTTACGAACTATATTATAAGGCCTTTGAGACGTTCAGAAAGGTCCCGGAGATTATGTCATTGAGTGATAATGATCGCTACTGCGATATTTTACGAGACACTCTTATGGAGCATCTCACGGTCATTCCCAATCTGGCCATGGGGGTCCTTGAGTGTCAAGGGCTTGTCGATCCCGATGAAATGGACGGCTTTATGAACACAATGCTTCGTGCGGTATGTGTTGCTTTTCACTCCGATATTGTTCTCCTATTGACTGAAACTTGAAGAGAATCTCTCGTCGCGTGATTGCCGAGCAACATCTTGCCCTGAGCGAAACATTCAATTCACCATGGCATTTTCCGGAATCTGTAGCTAGGACCGATGCAAACGCGGATTTTGTCGGAGAGGTCTTCCTCAAGTGCAACGCAAAGGATGTCGTGGAGCGATGTGGAAAGCTCTCTCAAGATTTATTGCGACAGAGCTCTGGGTCAGACAAGGTTCCTGAGATTAAAGTGCAGGGGCACCTGACAGCCACATTCCCGTACATCCTCGGCCACTTGGAGTATATTATTGGCGAGCTTCTACGCAACTCTATGCAGGCTGTCATGGAAAGGCATAAAGACAGTTCGGAGCTCCCCAAAATTGAGGTGCTCATTTGTGAAGCACCTCAACACGTCATCTTCCGGATATCAGACCAAGGGGGAGGCGTGCCGAGGGATATACTTCCCTCTCTGTGGTCTTTCAGCAAGGGACCACGTACTCAAGATCGACTCGAAAATTTAGGGCAGGTGCCGACTATGGCTGCTACAATGCAGGAGCTGATGGTCCCCATGGACCGAAAAACAGAAACATACCGCGAAGGCTCTCTGACTACTCTGAGTGCACGGCCGCCCAATCTTCGTCTAGGCATGGGCCTACCAATGAGCAGAGTTTATGCAGAGTACTGGGCTGGCAGTTTGGAACTACACAGCTTGGAGGGATACGGCGTGGACGCATTCCTGCAGATCTCCAAGCTCGGCAACAAGAACGAGCAAGTCACCACGAGAGCATCGGTGGATGCAGTATGATTTCTTTTTTCCCGTTTGATCTTCAAATGTTTGTATGAGACGAGACTAGATCTATCAAAGATTTTATAGGTCGGCCTATGACTGGATGCCCTGCGTGGGTGTTGCTGGCCGACCACTGGCTTTCTTATAAAATGCCGCAACATTATCGTTATGAGTAACTTTAGCGAATATTATGCATGATTGATCAACTTATCTGAGATATTTATTGTTCTAAATTTATCATGTAGCAAAAACATGGAGAGAAAATACAGAAAGAAAACACAGAAGAAAAACATCGATCTGCAAAGCCGCTTATCGATAAGAGCTCGCAGCCCAGCGCGGCCAATGACATGCAGCCACTGTGGCTTCATCCACCACGATCTCCCGGAGCGCTTTGTTTCTTCGTCACGCCAACTCGTCTCGACTGCGTTCGGGCATTGAACCATCATACTGCTTTTCGCTAATATATACTCTCTCGTTCTTTCGCTCCCTGATATATTTTCAGTGCCCCCGGCGAGTCCTGACCAGAAGCCGCAACGATGCACTCGGTGGTCAACCGCGCGCAGGCCGTCTTTGGCTTCTTCACCACGGTTGCCTTTGTCGTCGCGGGATTCGCAGCTCTGTCTGTGTTTCTGTACCCGGCGACTGAGGTCTCGTCGAGTGTGGCATTGAACAATGTCCAAGTGTAGGTGCTCCCTCTACTACACAAGTGAGTGCTTGAAACTGACCTTGTTTTTCGCGTGCAGAACAAAAGGCCGGCCGCACTACTATTCATCCAAGCGGGAAGAATACGCTCAAATCAAATTCGACCTTGACGCTGGTGAGTTCTTCTCTTGATACGAATCAATGATTCATAGTGGCTCACAAAAACCTATTTGTATAGACTTCTCCCCCCTCTTCAACTGGAACACAAAGCAACTCTTCGTCTACGTCCTGGCCTCGTATCCCGCCGTTTCTCCGGCCAGCGACCCTCCTCGTAACTCCGAGGCTGTCATCTGGGATGCGATCATCACGGCTCCGGAATCACCATACTCTGTCGCCAAGCTGAAAGAGCGACTCTTCCCCTCGAAGAAAACGACCAAGGCCTCGCGCAAGAACGCCGCCAAGAAGCAAAAGAAGAAAGACGCCGCCAACAGCACGCCGGGCGTCCTGAACCTGAAGAACCAGAAAGCAAAGTACCAAATCACGGATATCTCGGGCCAAATCGCCGAGCGGGAGAATGTCACGCTTGTGGTGGGCTGGAATGTTCAGCCCTGGGTGGGTGCGTTGTGGTGGAGTGAGGGCACGGGGGCGTGGCCGAGAACTGATGGCGAGGCTGGACGGAGCGAGTCGTTTAATTTGCCAGCTCTGAAGGGGAAAAATACCCAGTCGGCGAACAATTAGTGTTTTACAAAAATACATCTATATCTGGCGTGTACTCTTTGACTTTTGGTTATGGAACAGACTTGATGAATTCCCTACATTGTGTACAAGTGCTGCAATTGACTGACACCATATTTTCAGAATTAATAATAAAGTAACAATAACCTGACAAACCCTCGTCTTCTCAGAAAATTGAACAAGAACACCTTCCAATAACACAAGAACGCGTAACCACCAACACCGCATCTAACTTCATCCATCTAACTTCATCCGTCGTCATATGGGATACCCGATTGCAGCTCGCTTGACTCAAACAGTGCCGTACGTTGTGGCCTGGGCCGCGTTTTGATGGGCGGGATGATGAGTGACATGGCGTCCACCGTTCTGGATTCTATCCGAATAGACACCTGTAGCCGGCTTTGTCCATGCTAACCCTGTCGCTGCCATTTTCTGGCGATGGTAATAGACGTATTCCAGATAGAACGCGTGTACATGGCCGGGGAAGTACCTGTATTCGTTCACAAGCATTAGTCACTGAATACACAACACTCCTAAACACGGAGACGAGAATCATTGAAGGGATGAGACAACATACCCCAGAATCGTCAGGAGAATGTTGATTAGAAGATCAGTACTGCAGCCGGAAATCAAAAAGACGCCGACTGGCGGGACTGGTGATAATTTTAGTCAGTAACTTGTTCCTAGACTAGACAAGAGCTCTCGAGAGACATACAGAAGAGAGTGATGATAACAATGCACAGTGCTGAGCAGTCTGCCATTTCGGAGATGTTTGTTGTTCGTTGTTATAAAACGTATTTGATGTTTGAGCGAGTTCTGGAAGAGATGCGCTGTGTGATGTGTAATGTGTAGTGATAAGAAAGCAGGATCAGTTGCTGCAGTCTTAGGTTTTTTTTTATCCCCGCGGCAAGAGGCCATGGGCGGATGATGTCATGTCTCAATAACTCTAAACCCTGTCTGAAATGGGGCTAGCGTGTTACTCATAATGCGACGACCAAGATGATCTTTAATTGCCTTTGAGCCAATTAAATAGGTGAATATGTATCATTGCATGGTCAACGTCGACTCGTTGGATGAGAGCAGATGTTGAGGGCCTGGTTAGAAGCTACATGGACCAATAGCATGAGGCCGTACGCGCCAACCTTATGTATGTTAACGGCTGCGTTTCATCCAAACATAGTCCCGCGTCAATATTTTGCCTTTCACATGAATATTACTTAATATCTTTTACTTTAGAGAAAAATATTGGAAGAGTGAGTGTGGCGGTGCAAGGTGGAGTTTATGTGTGGCGTTCACCAATGATTACCGAAAGAGGAAGTTCTGCATGGCAATCAAGTTTCTTGGAATTATGGAAATATAGGTATTCTGTTGGCTCAAATAATTCACGCTGTCATTATTGCAGTACAGAGCAAGTCCTGCTGTAAAGGACGAGTCGCACTCTATAGTATTGTGTAGTAGTATGAGGATCGTAACGTCATAACAAAAGAAACAAACGAATCAAAGAGACATCTCAGAACTAAAACGCAGGTTGCTCATGCGCCCATTATTGACACCAGGGCTGGTCGGACGACTACCATTCCCCCATTTAGGACTTCTGGGCTGCGTGCTTGTCGCCCGCGTCGCCGGACGATTGTTCCGAATGTTTCGCAGCTCTTCCTCCTTGCGCCGCAGCAAATTCTCGCGAGTTTCGAGGGATTGCTCAAGCTCCTTGACGCGTGCTGCATACTTGACCTCGTCGTTTTGTATCCGGATTTCCTTCAACTTGGTGGTTTCGGCGGCGACTTTCTTCTTGATCTCTGTGTTCTCGTCCCGCAGTTGACGGATCTCATTGGCCGACTGCGCAGCGACGTTGGATGCGTTTTGGTATTGCTCTCGAGTATACTCGGCTTGTTTCTTCTCGTACTCTGCTTTCCGCTCTAGGCTCGAATTGCTCAGTGTCAGTTTACGGATTTCCTCGCGAGCATTCTCGAGTTCCTCCTGGAGTCCGCCTTCAGCTTTAAGATCATTCCTGGCAGCTTCCAAATCGTGTTTCAACTGTGTTCGCTCATCTTTGAGTTTCGTAATCTCATCTTGATGACGAGTGAGTTTTTGCTCAATTTTGGTCTTGTCTGTTGTTAACTGATCACGTTCCTGCCGGGTCTTGTGGAGTTCCTTCGTGCGGGATTCGTATCGGTGTTGTATTGTTTCCCAGCCCTTGTCCCTCTCTTTAGACCGGTCTTCAACGTTAGACAGCAAAGTCTGAAGTCGATCAAGTTCGGCCGCGTGGTTGGATTTCATTTCTATCAGTCGATTTTCAAGAGTCGTCAACTTTGTGATCAAGTCCAAATTCTGGCTCGCCCCGCTGCTAGATTCGGTGAACTGGCTGATTTCCTGTGACACGTGCAAACGTTGTCTCTTCAGGTCAGGTGTATCAGTATCAACGGAATCCTGGACCGAGTCAGTAGAGGCTCTCCCAACAATCACATTTTGAGACTTACAAACAATCGTTTGTTCAAGGATGGCGCAGATGCGGACGCATGCATTGCACCCAAGTCGCCAGAGACATCTTCCGGCTGCAAGTCATCTGAAATCAGAATATGAAGGGGCTCGATGGCCGGAAGAGACCAGCTGGCGTTGAAATTGTCTGAGAGGAGGTAAGTAAAAATCTCCTCAGCATCCTCCTGGACGCTCAAAGCATTGTCTTGAAGGTCTCCGAGGAGGTCGCGCAGGCTGCGGACAATATGCAAAAGGAGTCGCAACCTCTGAGGGTCTGGGAGATCAGGTAGACACCGTTCAATATGCTCGCTGCTGTTTGATATAAGGAGATGGACAACAGGAAGCAAATTTCCATTTCGTGCGTAGGTGGTCCTCAGATGCTCTACCGAAGGATTTGAAGCGTTAAAGGAAGAGTCCAACGCAAGAATTACCGCTGGCGGGCGATACGTCTCAACAATACCATCATGTTGCGTAGCGTGTATCCCAACACTTAGCGGTCCATTTTGCATTGACAGCTCAACATTACCACCCATCTCATCGCGTGGCCGGGTATGGGTGAATCCTTTCCCCTGGAAATACCTCTCAACAAGGTCCACACCTTTACCTCGCTTTGCAATGACAACAATGTGCAGGTCCTGGGCACCGGCTATTTCAACGAGATGGCCTAAGAAAAGGAATTTGGCACTCGTATATTCCGCCCACGTGGCCTCCTTCTGAGGTTCAAACTGCGACTGCTTCACGTGTTCGGCAATGTTCAAATCAGTGTGAACAGCCACGTTGTCAAGCTTTTCTACCAGGAGTCGAATGTCTGCTAATATTTGACTCTGCTGCTATATTCTTAGTTTCCAAGTTCACTTTCGCAATCATCATCCGTACCTCTGTATCAGAAACGATAGCCTCTTCAGCAGATTTGAATCCACCAAGAAGCAATCTCGTAGAATGCGAATGGTCCGCAAGGGCGAGCTCGTATTCGTCTTTGCTCCTTGAATCCATCGGCAGGCTAATTGCGAATTCAGAAGGACCGAGATTTAGGGAACCGGGAGCAACATTTTCTGCCTTGTCGAATATCGTGCTAGGTTGGATTGTCTGTATTCCAGCCTGTTCCGGGAAAATCAACGAAGGCGGAACGACTATATCAGCCGCGGCAGAATGCTCTTCCGCTTGTCCGGGTTGGTGGATATGGCTTTCGTGCACTCGAACACTCAATGGTAATGCCGTCTCTGGCATTGAAGAAGCTGGGGCAGGGTCGATATCCTCTGCCGACGATGGAGTGGCACTTGTGCTGACAATTGGATTAGGTAGAGCACTGGCACTGGCCCGCAGTCTAGCATGCGCATTCTGTAGCCTCTCTCTAGGAGTTGACCCCGGAACATCATCGAACTTTCCAAGAGCATCGGGGCCCGGCGAGCTTGTCTGGCTTAATCGTCCTTCCATGATCAAGCGAGCTCGCCGGGGTATATCCGTCGCAAAGAGTCAACGCTTCGTGCACGTCTGGCTAGGCCGGGTATCGCAAGCAGTCAATGTATCAGTAGCCTCGTGGGCTGAAATCGGGAGAGGCTGTTGAAAGGAGTAGTGTTTCTATAACTCTGGCATATGATCAGTAAACAGGAACAAGTCGTAAAGCGACAAGATGGTTATATTACCTGGTATTTTAGCTCCTCGCCTATAATGGGAGCTGATGCGATAGCAGCGTTTGACCACAGCAGTCCAAGTCAATGTGAGCAGTTTCGCGCCTCAGAGCTCTCACTAGAGCTGCAGGATATATTGAAAACAAGCTATGCGCACGCTGTAGCTTGTCGGGCAAGTAACAATGTTTGTAGCATCTACCCGCTGGTTATGCGCCTTCAGTGCTCTGGGAAATAGCAGTGGACGCGACAAACATTGCTAACGGTGAAAACAATATATAGCAGAAACCCAAATCAAGCCAGGAGGCGCAGAGCTCCAACGGGGGTATATGAAATAAGAGCACAAGAAGCGAGCGCGGCGTTAACTGGTATCAAGAGGCTGAGAGAGTGAGAGAGAAAGAGGGTTAAGTAGAGCTGCTGCTATCGGCCCGGGGGGTTGATCGCCGCACGTGACAGCCCTAAGTGGATCACTGGATATGGGGAATATTTGGTCACAAGAAGACTCATTTTTAATTAGTTGCATACGTTGTTGCTTATTATAAATACTGATGTCCAAATCAGTATTTTTTCTGAGATTTTCTTGGGAAATCTGTTTTCTTTGCTCATTTCGATGTGACCAAGGGTTGACCTGAACCATTTATATATTTCCATCTTCCAACCTTGATGATTATTCTCTCAACATTTGAATGTTGATATCTTTGATAGGAAATGAATTCTAATTCTGGAACACAGTGATATAAAGCTTATATATGATCTGATAAGTATTGATTCCTTGGGGGGTTGCTTTGCTAATTTTTGTTGCACCCGTCTTGTTGCTTGGGGCTGTTCTAAGGGGCTTCTATGTAACATCAACTGATTCTTGAATTTCATATATGAAGGGTTGGTATGAATCTACTTTAGGATACATGATTTAATGTTATTCCTGTTCATCTCTAAACGTAGAGTTGTACAACCTCGATCCGCTTTCAATGTTACAACTAGACCTACATGGTTTTTTTTTTGCTGGGAGATCTATTCTGATTGATCCAACGACACTGTTTCTTAAAATGGCCGATTGGTTTTGACACAGAATTTTAAAAAACAAGAGGGTATCTAATTAACCAGGAACATTGGTTAATCACCCTCAACTTTTATAAGTGGCCTAGTAGTATTTAATCTCCTTGGATTTCAAGTCCGCACAAGGCTGAGACCAACTAAATTCGTGACAAGTTAATCACATGACTGGAATTCAGCCTAGCTGCCCAATACTTACTTTTAGGACTGATTGGGCTTGGAAGATTTTCCAAAATCGAAAAGCAAGCGAGGCATTCAACTTTCAACGTGAGAAATTAAAAACCTGGACAACCCATTATGTCCGGGTTTTCAACACCAAAACGGCAGCTTGAAACTGGCGAAAATGATACTGACAGCCAAGTTCTTGTATCTCAGTCGAAAAGATACAAGATTGAGACACCTTCAAGCTACCCTAGCGATTTTCAATCCTCTAGAACTCCCCAGCCAAGATCTCCTGGTGTTCAAGTTCTTAATGATGCGACAAAGAAATTAAACATTTACTCAGACGAAGCAGTAGTAGAGCACCAACAAAAAACTTGTAGGTCTCAATCTGTTAATCGGCAAAAAAAGACAAAGAAACCTAATCTTTGCAGATGAACTGCCGCTACCTAATGTTCGGGGCAGCTTGCCCCATGTTCCAAATCAGCCTTTAGAACACGGTTGCAATGGCACTGGTTGTAACGTGTATGAAACCAGAAACAATGAAGAGATATGTTTCGGAGTGGTATGTCCCAAACAGTGCATACATTTCGACGGTTGAGATTCGCAGAGTCGTTTAGATGGTTTAGATGAAGTACTGATAGATTTAGTTGCTCAATTTACAAATACGCATGAATCATGTACGAGATATAAAGTCTATTATCGGTGATAAGATCGATAAAGATAGTGATACCGTCACTTCTCATGAGCTTGTTATCCAAGAAGATCGATGCGATATCTTGGAAAAAGGTGTTCCCATTGCTACGATGAACAACAAGACGCACATCGCACTGAATTCTCTCTCGTGCAAAGAAAAGCTCAAATACACTGGCATTATCTCGCGCTCAGAGTTGCATCAGAAACTTACCGCAGCTGCAAAGTCTTCAAATGCCGGTTCATCGAAGTTCATTTCTCAAATATCTATACTCATATTCGGTCCTCGCTTGGTTGCATCAGAATTAGCCAAGGGCCTCGCTAGGTATCATCTGTATTTACAACATCCCTCTCCGATACCTACGCATGTTAGTTACGAAAACCCTCAGTACCTCGGTATGGTGGGATCTAAATTTTTCAACGGAGCTCTCCTGCCTCCGCTCTCAACCGAAGTTCATCCAGAAAGTACAAGTCGTGATGATGAGTCGGATGAATATCAGGGGTTGGAGCTCACAGATATTATAGATCTTTCACCAAAACATGATTATCTTAGAGAAACAAACATCAGTATAAACTTGGATGGAAAAATCAAGTTTCCGCTCCTCACGTGCGTCTTTATTCATCTGCAAGCCTCAAGGATACCGCTGACTTGCTTTTTATAGCCATCAAAGAGAAGCAGTCGACTTCTTCAGGCACAGAGAAAATATGACCACCACTGAAAAGCCGAGAACATTGTGGCGCTCTGAGACATCGAGTTCTGGCATACTAGGGTAGGGAAAAAATCCCCTGCGGCTTATACGGACAGCTAATGCTGCAACTAGGTATCGGCATATTATCACTGGCTCTAAAAGTCTAAGGCCCGAAGACATTCTTGGAGGCCTCTTTGCAGATGGCATGGGGTTGGGCAAAACATTGGTTATCATCGCGTGTATCGTTGCCAGTCTTTCCCGACAAGAAGCATTCACGAGGTCAAATTTGTTGAATAATGAAGACCCCAAGATGGCTTTAAATCCTGTGGGTTCAACATTGATCGTTGTCCCATCTGAGTGTACGTGCATCTCACCACCCAAAGTATGATTTTGCTTTTACTAAGATGAACTAGCCATATTGGATGGTTGGATTGATGAAATTAAGAAGTATTAGGTATAATAATCCAACAAGCAACTCTTCTAACATTTCATCAGGCATGTTATTCCTGGAACTCTGAAATATTATAAATACCACGGTCACAACAGAAAGCTGTCAGCGAATACGTATCTTCCGTACGATATAGTACTCACGACGTACGATTTAGTGGCTGCGGATTCCCGTGGAGGTGGCGGAGTTCTCGAATGCTTTCACTGGTATCGAGTAATCCTTGACGAAGGTAGGTGTGTGGTGAATGGTTTCTGACATTGATTCTAACAATTGGGTTTGAATAGCTCATTTGATAAAAAACTGGTCTACACAACGATTCAAGGCTATGGCGAGACTTTCTGCATTGATCAGATGGTGCGTGACGGGCACACCGATCCAGAATTCTTTATATGATCTGGCTTCGCTCGTAAAATTCCTCTGTGTTCCCATCTTAAATGACACTGGGACGTTTAGAAAGTACATTGGGGGAGAGGCAGATGTAAAAGGGGGACGCAAGAAACCAAATTTCGAAAACCTCAAGCTACTTCTTGGAAATATATGCCTGCGACGTAGTACCTCAACGATTCTGACTTCTATTGGCGTCGTCTTTGATAAGCGTCGACCGAGCTTTTCAGACGCCGAACGTAAAGCTTACGACCAGCTACACGAGTCCTGTAGCCGTTTGATCAAGGCGGCTGTTAACGAGAAGCGGATTCGAGGTGGTAATATGTCAATTCTAACAGCTGTGGTACAGCTCCGCATCTTTTGCAATACCGGATTTGCCAACGAAAAGAATTTTCGGCCGGACGAGGTCCTCACCGTTCTTCAACAAGGTGGTGAGCTGATGTGCAAAAACTGTAGATCAGAAATGGTATCTTCCGACAATTCAGATGGGTTTGAAGGATACTCACGGCTCTCGAATTCTAAGCTGACGTGTCCCAAATGTGCTGACGAGGAATTCAGTGTTGAGAACGTCGGAATTTCGTTAGACGAAACTCAAACAGTTACTAACGACGATACTGATCATGTAATATCACAAACCCAAAGCAAATTGGGCAGTGACTATGCTTCTATGAATGTGGCTTCTCATTCCTCAAAGCTGCTTGCTTTACTCACCGACATAAAGGAGCACTACTCCCGAGAAAAGAGGTTAATAAAACCATATGAATGACTTTTATATTGCTAACTATATTACTAGTATAATATTTTCTACATGGAAGCGAACCTTGGATTGTGTTGGCGTGCTTCTGAAGACTGAGGATGTGGTTTTCGCCAGAGTAGATGGTGGTATTAATCCATCACAAAGGAGAGCCATCTTTCAAGAGTTCTGCGATAACCCTTCTGTTCGCGTACTATTGATGACAATTGGAACAGGGGCAGTAGGGTAAGAGTTTGAATTACTCCCTCTACAACATTTTTCTCGTCTTTATATAATGCTCATACCTCGAAAACTAGTCTTAACAATCTGTCTGTGGCAAGCCGAGTACATATCCTCGAGCCCCAGTGGAATCCATCGACCGAAGAGCAAGCTATTGGTCGTATATACCGCTTGGGTCAGAGTAAAAACGTCCGTGTCATTCGATACATTATGAAAGGATCAATTGAAGAGGTGAGAAATCGACAACTAGTCATCTGTTTGTCTATAAAGCTTAATTAACTCCTGCTAAAGAGTATTGAGAGCCGTCAAATATCAAAAGTACATCTCGCTTTGAAGGGTGGCCTTGGATCTTCAGACCAGGAGCTGTCTCAGGTTAGGAGAAACATCGCAGAGCTCAAGACATTGGGAACTATTATTGATTCAGAACTATTAATCCGGGGTGTTTCTCAAAACTCTCATTTTCGAAAGCCCCCCTTGGGAAACTCGTCTTAATTACTATCACTACTGCTTCGATGTTAGTACACAAGATGTCAGAGTGTGAATGTTTACTGTGCTCTATTCTCGGCTTTGATTATTTTTTCACTCGAGAACCGGTACCAACGTCAGACTCATCAAGTCCACACAGTTTTAAAAAATCCCGAAAAGATGGTAACAGTTTTCCTGCAGCTAGAAGAGCATCAACATTTTCACCAACTTGATCGGCTAGCAAGTTCCCTTCTTCCTTCGCTTCGCTGTCGGCTTCTTGTAGTTTCTCCGTAAGCACTGGACGAAGGCACTTCTGCCCAACCTTGCTTCGGAAGTGTTGGGCTAGCTTGTCTGCTCGGGCAAAAGCGGCCTTGCATCCCCATGCACTCCCATCTTTCAAAGTACCAGCACACACGAACTTCTTGTCTTCATCATGACCGCGCTCATGGCGGCTACAGTCAGCCTTGCGTGTGAATGATTTTCCGCAGACATGGCATTGAAAAGGCTTGTCGCCCGTGTGCGTCCGCTGGTGCGCTTTCAAATTGTGAGCCCTAGTGAATCTCTTGGTACACAAATGGCACGAAAATATCGTATAACCCTTGGTTGCGTGAAAAGTCTTCTCTTTGGGTGGACCTGGAAACCCAGCGTTATCCATATCATCGAACTCGTCAATGGCATGGGATGCAAGAAGGTGCTTTTTGAGATCATTCTCCATCGCGAAGCCAAAATTCGCATAATGACAGCCAGTAATAATACAGAGAAATGGCCGATCGTGTCTGGCAACATGGTGATCTCTCTGAGAAGCATTGCCAAAGCCATGATGGTACCTGTAGCAATTTACTCTGCGACATTTGAACCAATTTGTCCCATAAAATCGCTGCAATTTTTGTACCTCAGAGCTTGAAATCAAACCGGTGTCCATACTTTCCAGAACAAGTCTAATATTTTTGGTTACTTCCCACAAATCGAGAGCTTCGTCTTTGTTAGGACCTAAACCATTCCGACCGGATTGCTTTCTTGCCCAACCAATCGCTTGCGTGATTTCGTCGTATAGTTCGGAATTCTGAATGCGTGATAGGGATTGCTGTACCTTTTTGAGGTCGCGAAGGGCCTTCATGTTTTTTGACCAATGCACGTCTATGAACGTCTCCAAAGTTTCTCGCAAAGGTGCTAGTTTGTCCTCTGACTTGAGATCCGAAATGGCCGATTGAAGGTGCATGGCCCAGCAAGCTGACGCATAATCATAGAACGTATGAATCCCGCTCAAAAGGTCAGACTTAATATCGTCGTTGCTCCGCTGGACATCGACTTGTGGAAAGGCCAGGTAGGCGAGGCTAAGCATAGCCAACGAGTAATCTGCATCATGAATGTCGATGAAGTTTGTGCGAGTTAAATACCTACCGTATTTTTTTAACGCAAAGTACAAAATGATTTATCAGAGACTTACTCCCGTGCAGTTCCGTGGACAAGCTCAACGGTACCATCTTCTTGCAGCTCGATAAGGGAGGCAAATAGTGTTTTTGGCAAGTCTGATATCTCTCTATCATAGTTGACGTGCTGGCTTTCCAAGTCAATACACATTGCCCCTTGTATCTCACGCCATATCAGTGGTCGTCGGGCGCAGACAATCCATCCTAAAATGTGACGTAGGTGACCTAGGGTATTTTCGCCTCTAGAGTCACATACACGATGAAGGATACGCTCATAGCTTTGTCCTCCGAGTTAGCAACATTTTACAAGCAGGCTAAAAGATACTCACACATGATCTAAATTAACCGGTAGCTTAACTGGATCTAGTTCGATGAGAAGATCCTCCCGAGTGAACTGGTCTTCAAGATACTTGGCAAACAGCTCAGCAAAAATAAACATTCCTATGGCAATTAGAAAAGTTTGGTAGAATGTTGACATGGCTAAATTTCGTTTTTGCTTACCCTGTGCCCGTGCAGTGATTATTTTTGAAATTTGATGATTTTTTGACTCTAATTTGCCGAATTTTCCTTCTATTCGTTGATGCCAAACGTCGGCGAATTCTCCTAAGTCACCTCGATTCTCGTCTTTAATGTTGATGTTAGGGAGATTCCGAAAATCATCTCGAGCTATGCCATCGTCTTGACTAACAAATAGGCATCTCACTGAGCCCTTTTCAATCGGTGGTAAACCCTCCACAATTGCTCGGAAGGATGCTGCAATAGCTTTTCTCTCATCACGTGCACATTCATCAAGGCCGTCTATGATGACGTACGTCTTTTCACAACTATTCAGCGCTGTTTTTATCATCTCTTTGGCAACTGTAGATGACCCCAAGGTTGCGTCACTGCTAATAGAGGCCTTTTCATAAAAATATGGAAGAAGGTGAGTATTTTGAGCAAGTATCTGTGCCAATATCGACCTCACGACACTAACGAACGAATTTCGCGTCTCTTCGCCATGTTTGCAGTAGAAAAATACGACAGTAGCGCCTTGAATACGTCTTGCTTCGTCGACAATCACTGATGCGAGAACAGTTTTTCCTTTATTGCTGATGAGCGTATAACTCAATTTCTCATTTCGTACAAAGAAGATATCTTACCTGCCCCGGGAATCCCGCTGAGCCAAAGCAGAGGATCCCTGCAAAATTCAGGACTAAACCAAGCCTGAAACTGATATTTTTCCATAAGCCAACGACCAGGATCTTTGCAGACTGACCTTGCGTTGGTGTGCCGATCTTGTTCAGTTTCACATATAAAAGGAGAGAGCCACTCCATGACTATGCTCCGGTTATGAGAGTCACGATTTTCCTTTTCTCTCTCAAAGTCGTGTACCGAGTTAACTTGATAGTTTTGGATTCCTTCAAGCTCCGTTGGAGAGGCTTGGTTTGAGATTAATCGTTTATTTCGTTCCGTTCTTGTCTTGATATGCCCAATAACGGTAGCAAAATCTCTCCACGAGGCTCGAAACAATTGTTTCCACTCTGAAACAATTTTAGCCAAGGATAAATCCTATTCGCATTGTTTAAATACTTACGGCGTTGTTTGAAATATCTAAGAGCCTCCCTATGAAACCAAAGAATATCTTTGTAAATCATAACTAAGACATACGTCAGGTGAGGGTTTGAAGCAAACAACACCTGAGTCCCTCGAAGATGAGGTATTTCATCCCCAATGGTTTGATACGCATTTAGAACAGAATCTAGCGCGTCAGGAAAGGTAGATGTCAACTAAAAAGCGATAATAATTAGTACAAGGTGACAATGAGGTAAACAATGTTAAGGCTTTGCTTCACGTACGCGAAGGACAAACGTCATTGGACCCTGTGGAAAGTGGTAAGTCTTCTTTCATAAAAATATAGATGGAGCAAGTCCCACCCATATATATGCCATAAAGTGTATGCCAGAAAATACCCCAAGCTCCCCAACGATTTCGCCGAACTGCTGCATCGATACCAGAAACTGCTCAAGCCTCATCATGTACATGAGACTTTCGTTTTTTTCTTGTTCCGTCTGCAGCTCCCTAATGACATCCAAAGCTACATCAAATGTAGTGTTCTTGAAATTATTCTCTTCAGCCTCAGTTAGGTTTGATACTCGTTTGAATATGTCAAATTCGGCTATCAATGACATTAGAGATGTTCAGACTGCCGATTTGATTTGCCTACCTGTCAGTTTAGTTTTTGGTAATCCTTGACGGCCCTCAGTCATTGATAATGGTGCCTCCTGGGAATATTGACGAATAAAAGGTTCTTGTGCAGCGACAGTATGTTGAGTATCATTGTGCATGCTACGTTCTATCGGTTGAGTTTTTGATGAGAAAATGTTTGACAACTTTTCAATGACGTGATCGTACTGGTGTGAGCCCCTTTTGAACTTCACCATATCGGAGTGAGTTGCATTGATCGGAAATGTAAGAGGTTTGTTTTTATCAATGAGTCTATTCGTCGCGGATTTTGGGCCGACGAGAATAGCCGGTGGCCCGTTTCGACTTATTTTTCCATTTGGAGTTATCTGTAATATGTGAGACAACTAGAGGTCTTCTACAAAATGTTTAATCTTTAAAAGCAGTGTTCTTGACGTACTAGAACCGTGGGAGACTGCAAGGTCTCATATGCCCAAAAGCATCTGAGATGGTCAGTAAGCGAGCTTGAAGAGAAATCTTCGTCGAGCCGACGCAAAAAGTTTGAATTGGAAGCAATGTCGTCAACTAATGCTTCGTTGGGATTGTTTTGAACAACTGTCTGGAAATGTGCTTGCTCCATGCCCAGGTTTGGAACCCCAAAGAGAACGGCTCCGCGCACGGTACCGAGGATGTGTTTATAGGAATCGCTTCTACTTGTGGCTAGCTGAACCAGGGCCTTTTTAAGAACAAGCCCTCCAAGGCTATGAGCAAGAAATGCAACCGGCTTTGCCGATGGCGAGTCCCATCCGTAGGTTTGGAGTTGGTTGACGAGCTCGTGAGCGAGATCTGCAATGCTCTGGAATGATTGGCTAGCGTGGAGCTTTGTATCATAACCATAAACTACTGCCCTGGTATCTGGTAAGTCTTTTGGCAGGCTATCGCGAATCCACATGAAGGTTTTGTCGTTTCCCTTTGGCTGCCATGATCCAAATGGGTGGCTGGCAAGGCCGGATATGGCAATGCAACTATTCACAGTCAGAAAGGTGCAACACTGTAGTTCAAAGCAGGGCAAAATATAACTCAGAGAGATGTTTAATCGGCTGCACGTCATTCAACGGTGTCATACCCAAGAAATGGGTATCTAAGATAAGATCGAAATCAGTATGGGGGATGGACCATTGGTCTTCGCCCAAGTTATCCTGAACGACTGAAGGTGCGGTTTCAAACATGACAGTAGCTACTTTTGACTTCGGGTCCTCTCGGATATTCAGAGTTGAAGCCAAAGAGCACACGTGGATGTGGTGAATGGGAATTTCATCAAGCCTCTCGCACAGCAGACTAGCTACGTCATCCAAGTTTGTCACTGTGTTGGGCAATCCGCGCAAGCGAAAAACGGTTTTTGCCAAATTATCCGGCATTTCCACGTGTAGTTATCAATGGCCCATGGAGATTCCAGAAGCATTCGGACCATGGCATCTTCCAGAATAATATTGGTAAACAACAAGAAGTTTTATCTTCAGCCTCGTTCGAGAGAAATTGCCTGCAGTAACGAGGGCGGTGAGGGGAGGAGAGGGAGGCGGCCAGCTCCGAGTCACGTGTGGAAGCCGCCCACCTGCCTCCCAATTCACATCAAGGGCTGTGCATACGGGCAGATGCCTCGACTGAGGTTAAGACTGCCTGCAACTTCATTGGATGCTTGCTAGAAGTAGCGAGCCATAACTAGTTTAGCGTGATAGATCTAGTGCTGTCCATCCATAAGTAGTTTAGTGCAAAAATACTCCCATGATCCTGCAAACTTCATTGGATGCTGGCCAAATCCAGCTGTGGCGCAGCCATAAGTAGTTTAGCGTGAAAACTACTCCCAATGAGCGGTCAATCGTTGTCTCCGACCTCAGACCCTAATCCAAAACTGGTAGGCGGTCAGTTAATTGCCGGATTTATATCAGAGCTGCCTGTGTGACACAAGTCAACCAGCGATTGAGTCGCTCGCCGAGATACCAATCCAGGTGTTTCTAATTGCCCCTAATTTTTTATTTGTATGCAAATCACACACAAACTACTACGTTATCTCGAGGAACTCTTCCCGACCAGAATTTTCCCTGAGGCTACAAATCCAACCCGGCAATTGATTTCGGCAAATCGAGCGCTGGTCGATGACAGTTGGCAAAATGGATGCCTGAGACTCCAGGCCAGAATCATAAAGATAGCTCGTAATCGAGCATCTTTTCGTCCTTCTAATAATAGAAATAGATTTGATGAAATTACTATATTTCAAAGAATTAAAAGTCTCTACATAGTAGAATTTGTTGTATTTAACCAAGATAATAACGGCAATTTCATATAGCCTTCTCTCAGAGCTACTTATTAAGTACGAAAACCGGCGTCAGCTGGTATAGCTATGTAAAAAGTAAAACCCTCCCATCACGTTACACTGACCCCAAAATTGTTATTGGAAGATCGCCCAGTCTTTGTGAACAACAAGTCATACCGTAGGTGCTTGGGCTGTTCTCTGTTTTGTGATAGTATTTCCTCGGTTCTGCATAGCCCATATCAAATGAAAGAAGAACAGGAAGCCCCAGACAGAAAAAACTAGACCAGTGCTGACTGTTACTATAACCAACCCCGCTATGGCAAATCCCGCTGATGCCTGCTGGAACCTTTGACTGCGCTGCAACTGTTCCGTTCCAAGCCCTACTTGCATTGCACTTAGGATTACCGTCACACAAGCAAAAAGGGCAAAGATCCAACTGAAATTGCGCACGAAAAAATCTTTATACCATGTAGGCTCAGATGCAAACCCTTTAATGAGAGTGGTGGCAGAAAACACCGAAGGGCAAAACCTGTAAATTCTGTTGAGTCGTGATAGACGCAATTCACCATATCGATACCTGATGGCGACATTACTAAGAGAACCTTGATCAATGTGGTTTAAAAAGTTGGCAATAAAAATGACCCAGTTCTCCCAAGTAATTGACATTGGCAACAAACCGGCAGATTGGGCAATAATGAGATCGTGTTTATAACATACGATCCAACTGTAAGAGAGCAACAGTCCATATGCCGCTTTGCGTAAAGATTCATCTTGAAATTCAGCTTCAAGTTGCTGCATCCAGAACGTGTAAGAAAGCAAGTATTCTGGAAGAGGCTTGACAAATACCCGCGACTCATGCCATACAAGATGCTCATCGGGATTCTCTGTGACTATGATGGTCCGGTTGAGTAGTTTTTGTCGATGCAACGGCCGCGCAGCCCTGGGAAGACCTGCAAGCCAGAGATGTTTATGGATCTTGTCTAGACGGGGTGTTTGGAGATCGCTCTCCAAATATGCACGTAGGTCTTTCATGGGGAAAATGCCAGAGTGCCGTCGTGGGATATAGACAGGGAAAGGTGGAGGAACTTTGACAAGTTCATTTTCGAGTTTAAAGGGGGGATAGCAAACTCTGGTAGGGTCATGTAAGTACTTTTCTTCTAGAATTTTTTGCTTTTTGTTGCTTTTCAGTGAAGGTTTCCCTCCTGCTTACCCCTTGGTGGCTTTCTGCAGCTTCATTCCATTGCTCGTCATTTTTTCTTATTGTAGTCCTGAAGCCAACCCCAAAAGCCCTGAAACAAGTTTCTTGGGTCCTGCCAAATCTGAAAAAAAGAAATGAGATAACGACGTCTCATAAAGGCCCTGTGAAAAAAATAATGAGAAGAAAGAATTTTTAAGAACAACGCACGTTGAATCGCAGCCTTGTTTTCGCGTTTCACAGGATACAGCAACCTTGAAGGCTGCAGAGTGGGGCTACGTTCAGCCTCGACTCTCAGTGCGCTCAAGCTACTCTCTTTACATTTATTGCAAATTACTTTAGTATGAGAGCAAGTAAAAGTCATTTATTTTATGAGTGTGGTTGATATTGAAGGACTAGCTACTATCATGACCTCTCTTGTAGGAGAATCTGTGGCATCAAGCGGTGCATGTAGCAAGGAATGGAGGGCAATATACCCAGTGCCTGTCATCGTCAATGGTGGTCCTTTCGCACACATAGCAATAGTCTGACCAACTAGGATTTGGCCCAGAGGAACATTGTTTACAGAGCCAGACAATGTTGTCAAAGTCGTCGTCTCTTTGACTTATTTGATCATTCCCTGCAGGAGTCTCCTGTGGCGAAATATTTGTCTTCTTTTCAGACTCAACAGATTCACAAGGAGCTGAGCGTGATCCGGGATTGTAGGAAAGATCTGACGTCTTGGCCTTCTTCGAATCTCCAGATGAGACATCACTGGCACGCATTGGGTGTGCTTTATATTCGTCGTTCTCATGGAGGGAATCTTTGGATATTTCGGATTTTCGGCCTGCATCGTTCCCAAACACCCAAACAATATCCTGTAATTGATTCTCACCTGTAATTTTAGACAATGTATGTGATGATTCTTCATTGATAACATCGTTGTTGGTGAGTGGCTTATACGAATTATCACCATCGTTGCTTTGGGCTATAGAGGGTGTTTCGATGTTATTTGCAATTGGACGAGGAATGGGTTGACCGGCTTTTGGGGAATCCCATGCAACACCCATATCTTCCGACGAATCATCGATTTCCGGCGTTGTATCGAAGCTGAGCGAGCTATGATCAGAATCTCCAAAAGTTGTGCTTCTCCTTCGCATAGTTGAGGCATCAGAATCCACTGCGTCTCTATCGGAACCTTGATCATCAAATAAATCTTCTGGGAATGGAAGTGACTTTAATGCAAGGTATCTCAGGTGGGTAGCGACATGGCCCTCCAGCTGACCATCAGAGTTGGATTTTCCACACAGTGGGCATGATTCAAAAATAGGGCCAGACGATCGACTGCTTCTCGCCGCTATTATCGGCAGTTGAGATCTCGCGCTTTTATGTGCCGTGGTCATGTGCTGTTCATATTCATTCTGATCAGTAAACACAAGTACGCCGTGGACCTTTGCTGCACAGCGCCACCGCAAGCTGTGCTGGCGCATATGCTTCAGCCAGTCCTCACTATGTTTGTATAAGGCATTAGAGCGATCACAGGTTTCGAATAAACACACATAAGGGTCAAGATCATGTTTAACGTGGTCTCTATCACATTTTGAGGTTAATTTAATCCCAACCTCATAAATTCTTTGAGTCGAGGAGGCCAGTTGGGTTGGAACTTACATCCATAAATGGTTACTCATGACAGTCGCGCTGGACAACGCACAGCAGCAATAAGGGCAAACAACCTCCATACTTCCACGGCCACATGATATTCGATCATTTTCAATTTCTTCCTGTAGTGCAACTTCCAACTCCGATATCTTGGCTCGTAATGAGGAAACTACATCTTCTTCCAAAGTCCTTTGCTCGTCGTGTTGTATATAGAGGAGATAGTTGGGTAATGAATTAAGGCATTCTTCATATTTCATGAGACGCTTTTCTTTAAGCTCCTTTAGCTTCTGCAATATAGACCACTTCGGTGCTGGTGGGGACTCGAGGTGTTCAGAATTATCAAGTTTTATAGTTCTCGATGTTCCAGCAACGGAAGGGGTTGACGCCTTCTTCCAGTGCTCCATGTTAAGAGTAGTAGCGGTGATTGCTCTTGATCCAGCCGTGCTTGGTGAAGAATGTTACTATGTCTCTGTATTTGAATGACCAAAATGTTAATGTCCTATCGGCCCTAGTGTGTTTTGGAAGCCACCTAGCTCCTTTCGGGTGCTTGGTACAAGTTTCTGCGGAGCAGATGGGGCATGTCTCGTTGGAGCATTTCCGTAACGCGAGCGTCGATAGAGAATCCGCTTCCGACGGAGCAAAATTGCTTCTGCTAATCGCTTGATAATCTTCTCGTCGCAGTTGGGAAATCTTCGTCGGATGATTTCCATTGCAAAGAGGTACACGAATGCCGGCCCCATGTCATTGCCATCTTCATCCCGGATTACAAAAGAAGTTGCGGCCTTAACATTGTTTCTTTCGTTGCTGGCTTTGCGAATAGTATTTGACAACTGCTGTAGCAAAGTGATTTCTCCTGCTATATTGTCAACCACGACGCCGAGTCTGCTATTTTCTTTGTGGTTGGTACTTTCTCCCGTTAGGTTCAAATTATCTAGGTGTGATGAGTCTGCCATAACTTAAATTAGACGGTTCTCTAGTGAGAATAAGCATCATCATGCGATTCTTACATTCTTGGATATGTTCATTCAAAGTTCGAAGTAATCCGCGCACAATTCGCTGGACATCAGCCACGCCTTGAAGGCGATAGTCGAGGGAAGCTCTATAGGGTGAAAAAACCCCAATATTTGCTGTCCATATTGAGAACCTCCCTAAATGATCCTCGACTGCGGATTGCTGCTGGGGGGGAAGAACGGCAAAAGGCCCGAGGCACTTGTTTCGTTATCTTCGCCTTTCTCGTCTACCAGATAATGCCCAATTTCATCCTACTGCGTGACCTGTACGAAGTCCGCGAGCGCTGCTCCAAGACTTATGCCTGGTATGTATTCATGCTGTCCAACATCATCGTTGAGCTGCCATGGAACACATTCGCTTCTCTATTGATCTACTTCCCTTTTTACTACTTGGTGGGTTTGTATCGCAATGCCGAACCCACAGACACTGTCCACGAGCGAGGCGCCTTGATGTTTCTCTTCACATGGGCTTTTATGATTATGTCCGGAACCTTTTGACATATGATGGTTGCTGGGCTTCCCACAGCCGAGGTCGGGGCAATTCTCGCTCTGGTTCTGTTCGCCTTGTGCTTGATATTTTGTGGGTGAGTTATACATTGATTTTTGCCAAATTCAACCCTGGGACGCAGTAATTGACACAAACAGCGTGATAGCATCCCCTGCTGTCCCCCCCGGCTTCTGGATATTCATGTACCGCGTATCCCCCTTCACCTATCTCGTCAGCGGCCTCCTCTAGACCAGCCTTTCAAATGCGGACGTACATTGCGCCTCATTCGAAGTGCGTACTATCCTGCGGACCCCATCGGGCGAAACGTGTGGACAATATCCAGTCGAATACATAGCGTTGGCGGGAGGTGTTATCTACAATGCGAACGCAACAGGGAACTGCGAGTTATGCAGTATTGCGACGACAAATAAGTTTCTAGCTTCTGTGAGCGTGTTTTATACAGATCGATGGCGCAATTTTGGCTTGATGTGGGTGTATATCGTTTTTAATGCTGTGGCGGCATTGGGTCGTGAGAGTGCCCAACAAAGGAAATGCCCGAGACTTACTGCGTACATACTGCACCTGGGCAACCTAGGCGGCCTAGGTACCAAGGCAAAATGTGCTGAGAATTTTCCTGCCCTTGATTTGTTGTTTCTAGAGTTAGCTACACTTTCTTTCTTCGCTTGCCGCTTACTGTTATTACTACTTGCATTTCATAATAAAATCTCGCGATAATTTCAAAAATAGAATCCATTTTTCAGAAGAGAACTATGGAGATAATTATCCCAATGCTATGATTAATGGGATTATTGTCTCTGAATATGTACGGCGAAAGTTTTTGAGACCCTTCATCGTCCCGTGTTCCAGTGATTATTATTCAATGAATTTTAACCGACTGGCTACTCTAGGGAACTGGCTAAACAAGAAGTTTTCGCAACTGATCTGGGCTGGAAACATGCATGTTTCAAAATCTATTTTGATTGAAAAAGAGCCCCTATTCTATAGTTTGGCATTCTCATGAAGACTGGCATCCAATGGTGGTTGAAACCCGAGCTCCTCGATACTTCGAATCGAGCGTCGTCCCTCACCGTGCGAAAGGAAGCTCTTCTTAATATCAGGAACACGCGATCGAATCCACCTTTGCCTGTCTCCCCATCTGATTCCCAATTTCCCTTTACCACCATTTTCAAGGCCAGGTCGAGAATCTGCTGTTGTTGCCCAGTCATGAAGCATGTTGTTATAGTCCGCATCCAAGGGAAAAGGTATGACGTGGAATCCCTTTCCAGAACCCCTCTTGTCGATTTCGCCATTCTCCCAGTCTCGCATTTCAACCTTCGAGGGCAACTTCAGTCTCTGAGACCAGATGCGTGAAAATACCGCGGCTTGATTTTCTACGAGAGGGAACGGAATGACTCTCTGCGGCAGGACTGTAAGCACCAGTGTTGGATGTTCAGTATAAAACAACTGCTGGTAGACATTCAATGCTCGCGCTCCATCGGTAAAGACTGGTGTCTTGAGTGAAGATAAAAATGGATATGCATAGAAGTATCCGGTGCAAAAAACGATGGCATCGATGTCTTCTTCAGTTGTGCCATCCTTGAATCTCACACCGCGGTTAGATGAGGCTGGGGACAGGAACTCGACGATTTCGCCGCGTGGTACCCTGTCAGAACTCCCTCCCACTGGAACAAATTCTGATACTGAGCGATGCGAAGAAATTAAAGGCTGTTTGCAGACTCGAGATATTTGGCTTCCAATGTCAACCCCCGATGCGGAGTTGCCAACGACAATGACTTTTTTGTCCTTGAAGTCGTCTGCAGAATCATAGACTTTTGAATGGAGGAGTGCGCCGGGATAATTCTGATTCCAACTTTCTATTCCTTTGATGGCCGGTATATAAGGAACGTTGTAGTGACCATTTGCCGCGACGACTGCATCATAGATAGTTGTCGACGCCTTTCCCGAATGAAGATCTTTCACCGTGACAGCCCAATTGCTCCGCGAAGGATCATCAAGTTTAACATCCAAGACTTGGTGTTCGAACTTGATCAAATGTTTGACATCTTCCGCATACCCCTCGAGATATTCAAGCACCTGCTGGAATGTTGGGAAAAGCTGGATATCTTTATCAAATGGTTTTGTACCGTATTCCATTAGTGTCTTGGGTATATTTGTCTCCATGTTGCTGTACAGCGGCGACACAAATGTCGCCTCTCGGTTTCCATTGGCTTTGGTCTGCCATATAGGTTCTTCAGGCGGTTGATTAGGGTCTGGCTGCGGCACTGGGATTTTCACGGTGCCCTTATCTTCTGTCGATGCGTGGATCCAGACACCACCTACTCGGCCACGTTGTTCAAAAATATCAATTTTTTCAAAGTATTTCTCGGCCAAGAGATACCTTGGAATTTGGATCAGCAGGCACAGATAGTACCCAGGGAAAGGTCATGTACTTAGCGGCTGCCAGCCCACAGGATCCAGCTCCAATGATGGCCACTCGACGAATAGTTGGAAGCGTCGTCATCGTATATTCTTAATTGCTTTACTCAAGAAATTGTCTTGCCCAAGTCAGCGAATCTGAGGATATACATGGTTGAGAATACATACACGAGTGGTTGATAAGCGATGCTCTCTGCCCCGCACTAAATGATACCTCTTATTTTTGCCTGTGACCTGCAGTGATGTTCAATGTCTGTTAATACTGAGACGTGCTTTTTTTCCTGCGATATCGATCAATTTTTATATTGTTTCTCATTCACACAGCGTAAACAAGTAAACTGCAAAGTATGGTTGATGCTCGATTAAAGTTTGTTGTTGTCGGAGTGCGGCTGCAATCACGCAATCCAGCGATGCGCCGTCCTACCTTTTCCACGCACATCGCTCCGCCCGTTGCAAAGATCAAGTTCCAAATCTGAAGACAGCCGGAAATGAGCAGTTGATCACGGCTCCGCGTGATTCCGATGCCGTCAAGCACCAGAGAGAGATAGTAGGATACCACATTACCAACCCACTGCACGTAGAAACCAACGGAGAAGGTAATGAATAGCCGGTGCTGGTTTCCTGGGGTAGCTATTATTTCAGCGTAGCCCGTTGTCTTGGCATGTGCTTCTTTAGCTCAAGAGTCATTTGGATATCAATTATCTGGTGATTGACTACTGGGGAGTTACTGTCACCTGAGGCATGGAGATTCGCTAGAGCTGCCCGAGCGTCGGGGATCTGATTCACTGAGACAAGCCAGCGAGGGCTTTCGGGGACAATTAATAGATTGGGAAAGGCGAGGGATGGACAGGCAAGCTGTATTACGGACGGAATGCGCTAGGACTATGAGGACTCTATGGTACGGGTGCCAAAGGTTATCCAAGTGGTGATGATTGCGCCGACATAGTAGCCGCATATGAAGAGGGCGTTGGCCACCGGATGATGTGTCGGGTAGGCGATTTCGTTCAAGAGCAAGGGTGCTGTGTTGTTAAGAAAGCCGCTGCTTGTGCTAACAATCAATCGAGCCACGACGAAGGCACTGCTGTTTGGAGCTGTGGTTTGGACTATCGTCCCGATAGTGACGAGGACCCCAGACCAAGCTAGATACCTCCGCGATGGCCAAATTTGTTGGATACCCAGGCGGCGGCTAGGGCGCCTACAAAGGGCCCAATCCAGTAGATTGCGTTGATAAAACCTAACCATGCCCCTGTCGGGTCATGAACTCTTGCCATGTATCCAGGGCTTGCAGACCATTGAGGAGGGAGCTGTCATATCCGTTGGCAGATGCTTTGTTAACGTGTTAGAATAATAGTAAATATTCAATTCACTAGAGATTTTTACCTCACAGAACAGTGTCAGACTGACAACCAAGAAGCTGCACATCCATAGATGTCGACTCTTCCAGACGGAAACGTCTGGCACCACGTAGTCGGCCGCGACGTCATTGTTAGGATGGTTCTCTGCACCGCTGTCGGACATGGTGGAGGATAGAATGGAACGAGCATGAAACTGAAGATTGCAACATGAAGGCTACTGAGGGTTGGAAATCCGGGGTTGACATACCACGGTCAGGCTTTTCTCCTTAGAAAGCTAATTGGTGCCATGGGGAAGCAGGTAGATCCTCCGGCGGCCAGCGGCCCGCATAAATTATGAAAATTCCCAACGGGCCGCCGGCCGCTAGGTCCATGGTCGGAGTTGTTCCGACAGAAATACGGTCGACGTTGTGCCGACGGAATTGGTGCAGAATCATGTGAGGAGAATATCACATTTGATTTCTAAGGCATGATTAGCGTCCGTGTGTATTTTAACCCCCTGTGAACCCTATTCATTGTCTTCCCTCATATTCTCTCAAAAACTAGGACCAAGAAGAGTTACACTATGGCTATCACAAACTCATCTCCTCCAGACGAAGTGGACCGTCTCGCACGAAAGGTTCAAAGTAAGATGACTTCAAGCAAGAAAATAAAAGAAGAAAAGACCCACGCTGACTTCTTTCTAGGCCTTTGCGAGACCAAAGATTCGAGCAGTCGGATATTAATCGGGGTCTCAGGCATCCCAGGCTCAGGGAAAACAACCCTCGCGGCAGCCGTCGCCGCCAGAGTGAACGAGCTAGCTAACAGCAAAGACAGCGACTTTGCCGTTTCCATCCCAATGGACGGCTATCACCTCTCCAGAGCCCAGCTGGCGGCAATGCCGGATCCTGAAACAGCCATACATCGCCGCGGCGCCGCATTCACCTTCGATTCCGATTCCTTTTACAAGCTGGTACTGTCTTTGCGAGAGCCATTGACTCCGATTTCACCGACAGTCTATGCACCGAGCTTTGATCACGCGGTTAAGGACCCGGTAGCGAATGATATTTCCATTCTCCCCAGATCGAGAGTTGTGATATTCGAAGGATTATATCTCAGTCTTGACCGCGAGCCATGGAGTCTCGCTGCTGCACTGATGGACGAGTCATGGTTTATTGACGTGGATCGAGAGATTGCGCGAGGTAGACTTATCACACGTCATGTTGCTTCTGGAATTGTACCGGACATTGCTGCTGCAAAACATCGAATTGACAGCACAGATTTCCTAAATGCCGATGATATTTTGGACAACCGGCTACCGGCACAGGAAGTCATCGCAGGTGCTTAAATCTATTGTAACTAGTTAAATTGATGAAAATAGTTATGCTGGTACACATAAATATATGTATGTCATTACAATTTGAATGTCAGTGACATTTGAATGCCAAACATATATGTCAATTGATTTCCATATACACTTTACCTAGAAATGTCAATCAACGTACGTTAAGTACCTGTACAGGGAGTACCGGCACATTGGAGAAATTGATAAACTGATCAATTTAATGTTGATTAGATCCCCTTAAAAACAATTTAAATTATACCTCAAAATATGTATGAATTTTTAAATACCTAGTTAAACCCTGGTTGAGTTGATGCTGTCTACTTCGATCTTCTACTCCACGTCCACCCGACCCTCTTACCAAGCACAATGACCTCCATCCACTCTCAGATCCGCCCCAGTCATAAAGCTGCTACCACTGCCCAGCAAGAACAGAACCGGTGCACGGAACTCATCTACAGTGCTAAGCCGGAACAGCATGTTGTCTCCCACCCACTGACTCTCGATGCCTGGCTTCTGGAGAGCCTCGGCTGTCGCGGCAGTTCGGATGTAGCCAGGTGACAATGTATTGACTCTAATAAGCGGGAGTCCGACGCGAGAGCCCCATTCTGCGGCGAGAGACCGGGCGAGCTGGTGCACGGCTGCCTTTGATGCGTTATAGCCTGCTGTGTCGACGCCCTATATATGATGTTAGAGAGGATAGTTTCAGTTGAGCGGAGGCCTTACCTTGTTCGACCCGTATCCGCTCATGCTTGCTACGAGGACCATGCTTCCTGTGGTATTTGTCTTTATCATCTCGCGAGCTGTTGCTTGAGCCACCGTGAATGTCCCCGCGACGTTGATGTTGAGCATCTTGCGCACAGCAGAAGGGGAGAAGTCGGTCGAAGGACCGTTCAGAGATAGTCCCGCGCAGGCAACTAAGCCCTTAAGCGGATAACGCAGGGTAGGGATGAATTTGTCAAAAGTTTCGCCCACGGCGGCATCATTGGTCACATCAAGGGAGTGGTAGATTAGCCGACGGTTGTATTTGGTTGCGGCAGCTTCGACATCGCCTGTAGGAGAAATTTATGCATTAGGATATAATAATTCCGAGGACAAATTTTGGAGAGAGGATTACTGACCCCAGTTGGCAGCGACCGGGCTGGGCGACAAATCGAGACAAACCACGTCGCCGCCACTCTCCATTATTGCGATAGCCAGCGTTGTGCCTAAGAAACCAGTTGCGCCAGTGACTGTACGAGACACAGTAAGTATCGGCGACAGCATGGAGTATTGTGGGAGATTCACTTATCACAGTCTGGTCATCGATTCGAAAGAGATCCGCGACAGGCCTAGAAGGATTCCCTTGCGAGGGCTTGGCCTCGCGAAACTCGAGGGCGTGAACGTTGCCATCACTCCTGTTACTCATTGTGTGTGAAATTTGCGATTTTACAACTGAAGGCGGTGAATATCAATCGACAAGATTAAAGACCAAAATCATCGGTGTTGAAATACCCTGGAGTAGTAGGAGGGGTATTACTATATACAGGGCTGTAATGGCGGCCCGCCAGCGGACGGCGGCCCGACTTGGGAGTGACTTTCCTAATTAGGTAAATTATTGTGGTGGCTTTGTTTCCACTGTCCCACGAAGTCTTTGGTGGGGTTTTTTTAGTTAACTAGAGTCATTTATTGTCTTTACTATTTTGATTATTACTGGAATGAAAATTCCATTAGTTTTGGCCTCAATTGCCGTGTGTCTGGAAGAAAGGTTGTTCACTGCCCAGCCCGGAACTTTACCCACATCATGTTCTCGCATCTTTACAGCTTGCAGTCCACGTTCTGCTTGCTTACTTGGAATGGGGCACAATTCCACATGATTTATTTAAAAGGCCTTGTAGAATCATGTTTGATAGTCTCGCTGAATTAACCCAGTGTTTAAAGGTCGGCAATGAAGCTCTTCATAGAAAAATGGGCAAAAAAAAAAATCAATACCTAAGGATATTCTAATGTTACCTTGGGCAATGATATCTTTGACGGTCTTCCAGGCTGTTTCAATACCGATGATGCCGAGTCATTTGATCACGTCCCAGCAAATGCCTTTTCTATAACCGCCACTCAGGGATTCGACTCATTCAATACTACGTATCCAAGTATATATCCTGATCATTCAAAAATAAACTCCCAGAAACATGAACCCGTGAACCAGCAGCCAAGGCGCAGATGGATTTGGTGTACCCGATTTCCGATAGTAGTTGAATCAAACAGTACGAGACGCCGAAGGAAAGAATACTTTTTCCTCCGACAACCATCACTGGTAAAATCCTACAGCAACATTCAGGGAAGCCTATTACTTGCGGCCGAAAATGCCGCTTTTACATACGTATTAAAGTTTCTTAGCCTTCTAAGAGTCTTCCACATCCTTGAAAATCCAACGTTGCTTGTTTCAATTTTTGTCTACGTATATCCTAAAGCCGAGAGTCTAACATAAGTTTTGATGCTTGGAAAATCACACAATCCGATCAAATGCACGTCGAAGAGGGGAGATTACAGAATGTCCCCTCTCCGCCTCTGCAGCGCTGTAAAACGCCACTGTCGCAGAAGCACGTTTAACAATACCCTCGGGCGTAAGTTCAAACATCTTAAAAAGCTCATCACAAGGTCCCGACGCCCCAAACCTATCAATTCCAAACTGCTGGTGCGAGTACCGCTCCCAACCCATGGTAGATGCCGCCTCCACAGACAGGATGGGAATGCCATCAGGCAGCACCTGAAGCCGATACGCGCTTTCCTGGGCATCAAAAACTTCGAAACATGGCATAGACACCACGCGGGCTGGGATGCCTTGCTTCTCCAGAAGACTTACTGCTGCAATGCAGAGGCTCACCTCGGACCCTGTGGAAACGAGCGTTATTTTGGAGTTGGGTGTATCCAGTACGATGTATCCTCCTTGCAGCGCTTTGTCGATTGACGAGCCTGCTAGTTGAGGGAGGTTCTGACGTGTGAGAGCCAGGATGCTCGGAGTCTCCTTGGCCCAGATTGCGCTCCGGTAAGCGGCGCTCGTCTCGTTCCCGTCAGCTGGTCGCCAGACCATGCAGTTTGGAAGGGCACGGAAATGCGTGAGGACTTCGATGGGCTGGTGTGTAGGGCCGTCCTGTCCGAGAGCAATGGAATCATGTGTAGCGATATGGATCACTCGCAGGCGGCTTAACGCCGCGAGGCGGATTGCCCCCGCCGCGTAGGATGTAAAGTTCAGAAAGCCACCACTGAGTGTAATTATCATGCCATACGCTGCTAGCCCATTCATGATTGCAGCCATGGCATGCTCGCGGACCCCATATCGAAGGTAGCGGCCGGACCAGTCCCCGATGCCATATTCCGGGGGTTGGAAATCAGTTGCGTCTTTCCAGCGCGTGTTGTTGGAGCTGGTGAGGTCTGCTGAGCCAGAGAGTAGCTCTGGCAGCAATTTGTTGATTTTCTCCAACACTGTCTCTGATAGCTTTCGAGATGCAACGGCGGCGTCTCCACTGGAGTACACTGGGAATGCTTCCTCCAGGGCATTGGGGAGTTTGCCCTCCATGCGTCGGACTAGCTCAGAATGCTCTTGTGGGTGGTCCTTGGCGTATCTTTCCAATAACTGTGTCCATGCCTGCTCCTTCGCAGTGCCCTCATCTGCATGGATGTGATACATATCGTACACCTCCTTGCTGACTACATAGCTTTGATCAGGATCAAACCCATACTTCTTCTTCACCTCGCGGACATCATCTGCTTTAAGAGGATTTCCATGGACACTACTCGTTCCCTGAAGCTTGGAACCAAAGCCAATTGTCGTTGCCAATTTGACAACAGACGGTTTGTCTGTAACATCAATACATCTCTGGATGGCAGCCTCAATCGCCTCGAGGTCGTGGTCGCCATCTTCAACGACCTCGACATGCCATCCATATGCCTCAAACCGCTTTTGGACGTCTTCTGTAAAAGTACACTTGATATCTCCATCTGTGCAATAGCCACATTAGCTCCCCGTGTTCTATTGCAACTTAAAATAACAGATTTTTGCCAGCATTGAGCTTACCAATCGATATTTTGTTATCATCATAGATACACACCAAATTACCCAATTTCAAGTGTCCAGCCAAAGAAGCAGCTTCACTTGCAATCCCTTCCATCGCGCAGCCGTCGCCGAAGAAGCAAAATGTGCGGTTACTGAACAGCTTGTATCCGGGTTTGTTAAATGTACCCTCCAGGTGTGCCTGCCCAATTGCGAGACCGACTGCATTTGCAAATCCTTGTCCTAGAGGACCAGTCGTGACTTCGATTCCGGGAGTTTCGAAGGACTCGGGATGGCCAGGGGTGATGCTGTGCAGTTGCTGGGTTCAATGTTCATTAGCATTGTGCCCTAGAGTTTCTTGTGTGAAATAAATTGGTACCCTGAAGTTCTTGATATCGGACATGCTCAAGTATCCGAACAGATGAAGGAGGGCATATTGAAGCATGCACCCATGCCCGTTCCTAGTGTCATTGTCATGTTAATAAAAATAACGCCCTTCAAAGGCAAAATGAACACCACGTAGCACGTACGATAGTACAAACCGATCACGGTTCACCCAGTTGGGATTTTTTGGGTTGAATGACATGAACTTATTGAAGAGGACATGCGCGGCTGGTGCCATTCCCATGGGAGCGCCTGGGTGGCCCGAGTTCGCATGGAAGGTCGCATCGATCTAGGTCTCTCGGTCAGTATGCTTCCTCAACCTTGAGTTGAAGAGCACCTACAGCAAGAGTGCGAATAGTGTTGATGGCAAGCCAATCCACGTTAGAGTACCCCATTTTGTCGCAAGTTGTCAAGGACGCTCAAGGTGTTAGTTAGGACGGATGTGCCTCACTCGCCAATTGAGGCGGGGCGCGAAGTATAAGAACCTAATCCTCATACTTTTGATTGAGCGATTTTGGTCCGGTCGACTGTTGACCGAGCAGTCACTGGTAGTATAGATCTAGATGGGCGACCGGCAGGCGGCCCGAGTGAGGGGCAGAAATGGTTCCTGGTATTCCGTCTGTGGATCTATATATGGCGGGCCGCATTCCGCTTCATGCTTCAGCAGAACCACAATTAGTGGAGTCCAAGATATTCATGTGCAATCAACCCCTCATGGATGGCTTTCTTTTGTAGAGTAACTACTAGGAATAATAATGATGATGATGGAGACGGTCGAAATATAAATAATCAGGACTACCTCGGGAGATCGAAGCTGGCTTTTCCCTCCCTCTAGTTGATTTTATTTAAAACAAATTCCCAATACATCTTCCCATCATGGCAATCTCTTCTACAAGACCCCTCGACGGAAAGCTAGCAATTGTCACTGGTGCCTCTCGAGGTGAGAAAATCCAATTTTACTTGACTTGACCGAGTCCTTGAGCTGCTTGTTGACTATCTGTCCCATAGGAATCGGTGCCTCTATTGCCCGTCACCTCGGCGCCAAGGGTGCCTCGATTGTCGCTGTGTACACCTCCGAATCATCTACGAAGCTAACCAACGAGCTCTGCTCGGAGCTGACGAGCCAACACGGTGTACAAACACTTGCCGTCAAGGCAGACCTCAGCCAGCCCGAGCAGGCGGCATCTACAATTATCCAGACCGTCAAGGAGCGCTTCGGCAGCGACCTGAAGATCGACATCCTCATCAACAATGCTGGCGTAGGCGGAGACTACCACCTTGGGAATGTCCCCGTGGAAGAGTTTCACCGAATCTATGCAGTAAATGTCCTGGCGCCTATCATGGTCACCCAGGCCGTACTGCCTTACCTCCCACACGATCGAAGCGGTCGCATTGTGAACATATCCTCTGTGGCATCTTCCATGGGATTCGCAACGCACACTCTCTACGGTGGTACCAAGGCAGCGTTGGAGGCAATGACTCGCACCTGGGCGCGCGAGCTTGCTGAGCGCGCCACGGTCAATGCGGTCAACCCCGGCCCAGTGGAAGGAGACATGTATTTCGCCGCGGGCGAGAAGTTCTGGAAGCAGATGGAGCCCTTCCAGCTCAACTGCCCGTTGTCGGCGGTGCGCGAGGGTGTGGATGAGGCATCGCTGGTCAAGCTGGCGCAGGAAAAGATGGGCGGGCGTCGTCCGGCGTACTGGACTGAGGTGGCTGGTGTTGTTGGGATGCTGTGTTCGGAGGACTCCGCCTGGTGCACCGGCAGCGTTGTGTGCGCGAACGGAGGCTTCCGCTTTACCACGTAGGATAGAAATAGAAATTCAAGATCTCCAGTCAGACAAGGGCTGCAATACAAAGAAAGAGACGTAATTAGGCGAAAGGTGAAAATACTGATGAAGTTGTGTTGTTCAACGTCGACGGGCCGAGGCCGTCTCAATCTGGTGGGGCGGGGAGTCACGTGCCGGCGGAACTTGGCCGCCCGCCTTTCCGCCGCCGCCGCCGCCGCCATCACCTCTGTTGACCACGCGAGACAAATCGACAGGGCGACTACATATGTACCTTGCGATCCTGCAAGGTACGAGATCGGAATGTCCTCCGATGGCTCGGAGCCGCACATCTCTCGCCAGCGCGCGACAGTAGCCTGCAATTTCTGTCGACAACGGTAACCTACTCCGCCGGCGTATATTCATATATATTCCCCGCTCTCTTATCTAATAACTTTAACATTTGAAATGTTAGCCATTGCTAATATCAGCTCAACAACTCTAGAAAACGTCGCTGCGATGGACGACGCCCAATATGTTCCAATTGCGAGACAGCCAACGTCGACTGCCGCTATGTCGATGTGGAACAACGCCGGTACACTTCGCCGTTCAGAGCTCCCTTGCTCGATTAGAAATCCACTGACATCTCTACCAGATTCGACGTGGAGGCCGCGCTGTCGACCGTGGGGGAGCGCCTGGATCGACTAGAGTCGATGTTCAGGGATCACTCGAATGCTCTGCATCAGATACAGACCACTCCTACCCCCGTGCCCATCCCGGATGCTGTGCACACAGGGAGTTCTAACCCTCAGGATAGCCTGGGTGCAACCCCGGGCGGATGGTCCAATGTTGCGCCGACCATTGGCTCTGCGCCGGAACTTCCGCCGATGACCATTCCATTATGGCATTCGACCACGACGGGGTCTCTTCTGTCCTGTCCCCAAGTAAAGGCCCTGTTGGGCGACTACCCAGATGACGTGTTTCTACGAACCGAGGAATCCAGACCTCTATCAAACGCTCTATCTATACGTGGTAATGCGTTTGGTCCGCCCGAGATGCCAGTGCTGGACCGCGGCATCACCGACGACCTAATGGAGATTTACTTTCAATCTGTCAACATGCAGCATCCAGTTCTAGATTACCATGCTAGCGTACTGCAGTATCATTTCATTGTGTCAGATTCACCACGCCAGAACGTTGAAACCTCGGCAATTCTTCTAATGCTGGCTCTGGCCGAAGCTTCTCAAGCTGTACCTTCCCACCCTCTGGATGCTGACTGGTCACCCGGTAGTGTGTATTTCCTACCAGCGATCCGAATATGTTTTGAGGAGTATCTGGACTCATCAACAACGACGATTACGCTACCTCAGTGTCTCTATCTCGCAGCACTGTATTACAACTATCTTGCACGTCCTTTAGATGCGTGGAAACTCGTGCACATGGCCTCCACGAGCCTGCAACGTCTTTGGATCAGGTCAGGATTGCTGCCCTATAGTTGGTGGCGCTTGTGATGTTTGCTGACTATAACTAGATTCAAGCCGTCATTGGAAGTTGATGAAGTGCAACATCAACCTTTAGTACGACTTTGTTGGGCGATCTTTGCCCTCGAATGGTGAGGCCTAATATTCACATTCACGGTCCTTTTAATTCTTTACTGATTTTACCTCAGTGACCTCATCGCTGAACATCATCTACCTCGCAGTGGCGTCGAGAATGTCGTTGAAAAGCTAAACCTGCCTCTCTGCGGCGATCCTCCTAATACATCCCTGCTCGGTTGGCTTGCTGAGCTATCAGCCAGACGTCTTCTAAACCGTGCTCACCACGTGATATACGCAGAGGACCAAAAGTATCTCTTGCACGCAGACTACTCCCGGACAGGCCCAGAACCAGAGGCCATCCAGCGAGCAGTGGACTCTTTCAGAATCTCAACAGAGTTAGACGGGCAACTACAAAACTGGTTCGATCTCATCCCATCCATAATCAAGCCAAATGTTGTCCAACTTCCCACGACAATCCCCGAGGCCATGCTCGTGCTTCGGTACCATTCCGCCAAAGATATCATCTTCCGCCCATATCTCCTCTTGGCCTGTAGCCTCCCTCGAACTGCACAGCTACCTCAATCTTTGCTTGACCACTGCCACACCACAATCTACAGCTGTCGGCAGTACGTGCGAAGTGCAGCAATTCGCTTGCGCGAGCCATCTGCCTCAACAGAGATAGTTATTCACTCGTGGGTATCCCTGTCTTTTATCTAATACGTACGCTAATAGTCTAGTGTTTTTGCGTCTGCGGTTATACTAAGCATTGCCGCTCACAACAAATGGCTCGAAGAATACGTGCCAGATATCGATGCCCTGCAGTCCATGGCCAGATCGACAATACAGCGCTGGGCATTTCCAGGCTCGTGTATTGAGGCTATGGAACTGATGCTGGGGGCTATACAGAGCAAAACCAAGATAATGAGCACTAGCACGAAGGCTCCCAGGCCGTAAGGACGCGTGATCACAATGCCTTCCAGTCACTTAACCAAACATGACTACAAACCCCAACAACTACATCCGTATCCCTTGATTTTTTCGTTAAGGATGCATATGTACTGACATGACTGGGCTTGATATCTCCAGTCATTTGCCAGATGAGTCATACATCCTGCATCTTGCTAGGCGGTGAATTTTATTTTGTCTATAGTGCTGGTTACAAATCCGAGGGTACAAGCAAAAAGCATCGCATCGACAGGTTTTGGTATAAATTCTACGTCTTTAACCGCGACAATACGGCTTACATGCTCGGTGCAACACTTGTGTCGGAAATTCATATACATCCTGTACCAAGATTAATCCAACAGAGGCGGCTCGTAAAGTGATCACAAGACAGGATAAATTTTTAGCAGGTCATAAAGCTAATCGCCCTTCTCTATATTGAGGTTGAACTTGGCAAGGCCCAGTCCATCTGGACTCTGAGGGCTTGGGTGCAGTTATAGTCTACGGACACATTGATAATACCAATATAATTCCAACTTGACTCAAACAATAGCCTGATCAGAAAGAGCAATAAGTATAATTATCAGCTACTTATTCTGGCAAGGCAGGCAACTACTTGGCAGTGCACAGATGAGGCTGTGGATTTAGGTGGTGTAATTTCACCACAAAGCGAGTCTCGTAGATGCGACAACAAAGGCAGTAAAGGGGAGATTGGAAAATCCACTTTCACTGAGTACACATTCCGTATTTGGTAGAAGGCGAAAAAGAAACAGGTCGAGACATACAAATGGTGTGAGCGGAGGTCACGTGCGTTCTCCAGAGCAGAAGAGGGGCCACAATCAGTGCTTGTTTCTTTCTTCTTTCCTTCGCGCAATACAATATGTATTCTTCTACTGCGAGTCTGTTTATCTTGTGAGTTAACAGAGGAATTTCCCGCGCTAATAAACATAGATTGAATCTGACAAAAACCAAAGAAACGTGAATTGATGAAAAATCGTCGCCTTCGGATGAGCCTCGTGGAGTTTTCCACCGAGTGCGCCTTAGAGGCGGAGTCACACTTGCTGGCGGAAGCTTTTGTTCAATCATCCCAATTACCTTTGACTCATTATTCTCTATGAATCTGGCGTTGAACAACTCCTTTTTTTTTTTCTTTGTTTCTTTTTTCCCTTCCTCTCCCTTTATTCTCGCGGTCTTCGCCTTCGTTTTTACGCTTGGATGCGACATCTCGACGACTTATAGAATAGCTGCTTTGAACTCGACATAGATTACTTTTCTTTTCTTTTTGCTTCTTGTTTTATTTAACATCTCCTTCAAGTCAAGCAAGACGGGAAAAGCGAAACCTGAAGTGAAACCATGGACGTGTCATCGTTGGACCTTGAAGGCCATCAAATATTCACCACTCATGAGGCGCTGGAAGCATATATCTTGCCCAAGATCCATCAGGCATTACAGAATCCCAAGTTGCAACGTGTCGTGGTCAAGGGATGTTACAAGCGACATGGAGAAAACCTATTTCTGTCAGATAATGAAAAGCGAGACAAACGCTTCAACTGGCACAGGCCAACAGCAAATCTGCTTGACGATACCACCATTGAGCTGTTATGTTTCCCAGGTAGGGATACAGTACACCACCAAGCTCTGATGGCTGCGACATACTTTGGACTTCTTTCGCCCCGCCCCAAGGCACCTTTAGTGATGGAGCATTTGCCGTCTACGCAAGATTGTCCGGCTATTTTTGAAAGCTCGAATCTGCGGCTGATGGGTCCTGTCCATACTGTGGTGATAGGATATGTGGATCGCATACTTCCACACAACTCGCAGTCACACTGGAAGACGGGCACGGATGATCCCGACCAGATTTTTGGCTGGAAGACATCTCAGCGGCGGAACAGCGGTACGGTTGCGTTTCTTGGCTGTATGATCAGCCTGTGGGGCGATGTCCTCGCACACTTGATTCCTGCGTTGAGGTCATTCAACAACGTCCAGTGCATACTGTATATTGGAAAAGCAGGGTCTCTACGGCGCCTGGATCTGCCCAACCGGGTCATTGCAACAGGGAACTCTAGCTATCTCAATGGGGAGCTGATCTCCTGGGAAAACCCGCTTGAGTCCACAATACACACCCGGAATAAGGCGGAGGACATATCTGTACAGATTGTTCAAGGAAACCATGTTACCGTCTCGTCACCACTTGATGAGACCAAGGCATGGTTTTCGGATTGGAAAGATAAAGCGCAATGGGTCGATTGCGAAGTTGGACATATTGCCCGTGCCTGCAAATCATTGGACATTGACTTTGGGTACATTCATGTCATCTCGGACAATGTTGCAACACAGTGTTCGCAGAACCTTGCTACTGACCGAGATCCGGACGTTGTACACAATCGCAACATTGCGTTTCAGGAGATATGGCATATCATCCGGGATTTTTGTACTATAGAAGATACCCTTGAGCGATTAGAGGAATGAAATTTGAAAAATCTACTACAATATAAAAATAACTATAGAACATCGAGTGTGGATGTAAATTTATATAAAAGCTTGATAAGGTTGACGACATCTGGAACATTTCAAATGTTGAAAATCTCAGAATTAAACCGTGGATAATTTTTGAAGTAGAAATTTTACAAATCTTCATGTATTTAAATAATTGATTGGTTCATAAAAAATAACCAAGAAGAGCCTCCCTGGTAACAGTCTTAATTCTCAACTAGTAAGGTCAATGCGGCTGTCTGCAGTCAGCCTTGCCCGCTGCACGCGCCCGCACCAGTTGACTGACCTGTCAACCTCAACATTTGACCTCTCAGACCTCAAGTGCTTTGGACGCGTCGGAGGAGATCGCAATTTCTGGCGTTTATTTTCTCAAGTACGGTTTTAAAAGCTATCTACCTTGCGGACAAAACATATTGGCTTCATTCTGCGGCACTACCCTTGAGTCATTTTCCAGCCACGTAAAGCAGCAAGGGAAATGTCTACCTTGGAAAGCCGTGAGATTGGGCGACTATCTTGGACGTTAGCAAATTCAACCCATTTTTTATTCATGAGAAGCTAATGATGTACAAACTAGCTGGGATAGAGAGTGGAACGAGAGCCAAACCACTATTGACGCCTTGCTGAACACCGATGTAAGAGGGGTCCTTTCAATATTCACACTGCCAAATTGCGACCATTGATTGCATGCTCATTCTTCGTCGTAGATATTTCAAGAATCGGGATTACATGTTTAGTACGTTATTGCCAGAAATCGTCTCTCAGAGTTCCCTTGCTGACAACGACAGTTTCCTTCCCAAAGTCAATGATTTGAACAAAAACCACGAGTTGTGCGAAAGGCTCTCTCAGCATCTTTACATTGATCCCTTTTTCTGGTCGGAAAATGCATACGAGTCGAATGGATTCTTCTTGTATGAAGATCAGCCAGTGAACGCGCAAGATTTCACAGGCGACAGCAGATGTAATTTAGGCCCAATACAGGCTCACTATGTTCCAGACCACAGCTAACAGATGGGTAGGTTCCATATCCCGATTCCTGATAAAAGAACTAGAAGAAAAAGGAGCCAAAAACAGCTACAAGTGGCAGTATTTGTCGTTTTTCACTCTTTGGTTCCATGGAACGAAAAACGGCGTTTCTACGAATACGCAGATTCTGCTGTGCTTTGATTTAACCCGTGATGTCATGGAAGTACTGGTAAGGAAGAATTTTTTGGAAGCAAATGGCCACAGCCTCATGAGCGGTGCGTTGGAGACATATACCGTTCTGGCAAAAGCAATGACCCATCATTTTGATGAGTCTCTTTGGAAGTTTCGAGTCCCCATTCGCACAATTGAGAAGGTACAGTGTGAAGTATACCTGTTGAAATAAAACAACTCTTAATATGTTGCAGACACGATCAAATATCAACCGAGTGGCCCCAAAGAGTCCACCGCAACAACGGTTTCGCGAACTAGTCAAAAAGTACGAGGATATGTATGAGCTTTCAAGGCATATTATTCACGCACGAGAATGCCTACAAGTGACTGCAAACACATTTCAATTAATCGAAGAGTTTCGTGACAAGTATCAAATCCAAGCCATGTCATCGGAAATTGGTGGTCGACGACCATTCCAAATCTTACGATTCTATGCTTCGTTTCTTACAAATATCGAGAAACGAGCGGAGTCTTTTGAACGAAGACTTCAGAATGAGACTCAACTGGTAATAATTCCAAAATATTGATTCTAGGACACTCCTAATGTTTCTATATTTCAGGTATATAATCTTATTGCTGCTGAAGAAGCCTCGGACTCCAGAGACTTGTTGCACCGGTCAAATGCCTCATTGAATGGGATCAAAGAAAACGCCGGTACCTCGATCAATCACTTGGCCGAGATGAAAGAGGCTGTAACGCCTCTGGAATCAATCCAAAAAGACAGTGCTGCCTGGATAAAGCTTCTCGCGGAAAAGAAAAACGACGATTTAGTCTCACAGGCTCTGTTGGAAGAACACAAGAAGTCGCGAAAAGACTTGCTAAATTTAGCTTTGCTTTTGTCTTTTGAATTCTGGGCAGGGGTTCTCGTTTTAGTGAGTGAAATTTCCATTACTAACTTGATAGATTGGCGTCTTACATTTGGCAGGGGTTTCTTATCTCAAACATCTCTGCAGCTAATTTTGTGGGCGGCGATGGTGAGCAAGATAATGTCAATGTGCATGCTCCAGGGTTCTTTCCCTGGCTGCGCTAGACAATTTTTGGGTTAATCTCACAAATGTCCACAGAAACTAGGCGATTTGAATTGGTATTGGTCATGATTCTAGGTTTCATGGCATTCTGACTTTACATAGATACATCTTAATCAAAGTTCAGTTCTTCAGTCAACCTTCAATAATGCAAGTGTATAAACCTCATTCTCGCCTTTTCTTTAACCACCACTCTTTAATATTCACCCAATGAGTGACCGAAAGTGCAAAGATTGTTAGGGGAACCGCCAAAACAAAAAACAGCCAGATAGTGCTTGTTAGACTTTTAACGTCTGGCGTCATGCTCAAAAAACTGGAAACAAAGGACAACGGAACAAAAACGACAGCCAAATAGGTTAAACGGGCGAGGCTGCTGGTTTGTTCCGCTGACCGTTTGGCCTCTTCGATGGTCATTATGGCTGTTACCACGCTGACCATATCTTGCACTCGAGTCTGAACCGCATCGATTTCGTTCAAGATTCTTAGAAAATCTTCTCGCAGCTGCGTCAATGGTCGGTGTTTTTGGTCGTTCGACGGTATTTTGTCATTGCTAAGGATATTATCCAGGACTGCCAACACCCATTTTCGATATACAGGCAAGTTACGGCGAAATGGGTGGAGTCTTTTCAAAGTGATACCTAGCCCATAGGACTTGCCATTCCCACGAAAGTCGGGGATCTGGAGCTCCCATTCGATTTGAGCTAATCTTGTTGATAAATACTCTTTAACGGTCAGCCATTCCTTCGCGATGATACTCAGGATAGCAATTGCAAGAGTGTTAGGCTGCTCATGCAACTCATGAATATTCTGCATGCCGATTTTCATGGTCCAATGAGTTACAGCATCAAGCAACGAATTCTGGGGAGTCGATGGAGCCTCTTTGGATGTAAAGCTTGGAGGGGTGCCCAAGTTGTAGCCCTGTCCCCAAAGAGGGTGGCCTTCCTTGAAGGACGGGTCGACAATCAATATCCCTATATGTGACTTTTAACTCTATGATGCAGGACTATCATTATCAAAAGTATGAAAACTTACCCACAGTGTGTTTTTGATGCTCATTATTGCGTCTAATCCACAAAGAAGCCTTTCTCCGGCACATGCAGACCTCGGAATCATCTGCGTCTACTACATAAGTATTTATACCATCGGCGTCGAGACGTCGAAGTACATTCATTCTACCGGCATCTTCGGTAGCCCGAAGCTTTGATTCCTGTGACTTGAAATACCGCGGATGAACATAGCGGAACTGATAAAAGTTCCGGTCACGAGAGATGTGAGGAAGGTCGTCTAACTCGACCCATGGATCCCTCGTGTTGAACCATAGATAGTCGCTTATATGGCCCCTCCAAAAAAGAGGGTCAATGTCGTATGTTGACCCGAAAAACTCAATAACGTCTCGGGAAATATCCTCGAGGATAAAGAGCATAGAGTGGTCTGGGTGAGGATCAAAGGTAGGTTCTGTGATCAAATTGCGAAGCTCATCGATGCTGGTGATGGATATTCGCTCGGGCTCTCCAGACGCATCTTTTGGGAACTTGATCACTTCCAATCGCGCACGACGTGCACGTCTTTCTCTACCAGTTTTAGATAGATGCTTCCATTTCACCGGAGAAGTCGTGACCTCCATCCAATTCGCCAAGTACGATAGAACAGGCCACGAGACTGAAAGGTCCTTGATGTACTTGAGATAGGGCATGTTTTTGCTTGACTTAAATAAGCGGCGCCGTATAAAAAGGACAAGGAATATTTGCCTACTCGTCTATTTCCCATGGCTGCTTCCGCTCCGGAGATGCGTATACGTCTCCAATATAGTACGGTTCCCCTGCCTCAATAGAGTGAGGAAGCACATTGTCCATATTTTTGCCCCGGATGCGTTCCCGGAAAGTACTGTGTTCGGAAATTGGAAGGAAATGCTCGTTATGGCTTCCCGGAGGAGCAGTATACTCCTCTTTCCCACTGGAACTGCTTTTCAAAGACATCCTCGACGGTTGATTTGATGGTTCAGTATTGGGTTTAGACATTAAGTTTCGCCGAGATTTGTTCTATACTGAACGAATAAGTAAACTTTCTTTCCTGACCAGACACAAAAAAACACACTTTTTGTAAGCAAAACGAATATTCGAAAAAGTAAATGCGGCTCATGTAAAACGCCTGTCTATGTTTCAGCTACTACGCCTTGCGCTTGGTTATTCGCGCGTATCATGGCGCCACGTCACGGTGCATGTGGCTGCGGAATTTGGGACAATCTTCGCCAAAAACAACTTGTGGAACAAGACTCTGTAATATATCGGACCTATTGTTCGTACTCGGTTACATCCACTAATCCACTGATAGTAATAATAGTATGCGAGTTTACATACAGGTGCACTTCTATTGGGGCGTGCTTTTAGCATTGATGATTTTCGTCAGGAGGAAAACCTCACATTAAATCCCAGCGTACTTCGTAATTTCAATACCTATTTACAATTCATGCCAATTTCTGCGACATTCGATGTTGAGACTGGCTGGCGCATTGACATTAAGGTTGGAGCGACTGCCGTCAACTGTTTTGTCTTCCTTCAACCTCCCAACACAACATTAGAGGAGTGTTCGTCCTCTTTCATCGCGAAATTCACCCCTCAGAGGATCAGCCTCGATGGAAAGCACAAGATGGAGGAGAATGAAGATAGGTGCATTCGATACCTGTCCAAAGACACGCCGAACAACACCATCATCGCGATCGGCTGTTCGCATTTAATCCAAGGCAGACAACATGCCGTGAAGAAGGATTCGGCGCAGCCACCGTCAAATGTCTTGACCCGGGTTAGTTACGCGACATGATGCAGTGCGTCCAGCAGAGCCCTGTGGCATTGGCTGAAAAAACCCACGACGAGGCTGAAGAGCGCCCATGACACGTCGAGGGGCCCAGCTACCCAGCGGCTAATGCAGCCGGCCAAAAACGTCTGCGAATTTGGAATCTGGACCAACACCCTCTTCTGGATCTTTTATCAGCCTTGCTCAAGGCTATATAATCTTGTGATTTTGCACCGAGCGCCGGATCGATTTGGAATCCTTATCCATTAAGTCTGCCCCAAAAGGCCTCGGTCACGTACCGCATTTCGGGGTCTTTAGGTCCAGCAAGTGTTGGTTCTAACGATCCTGTCTCAATTTTCCCTTCATTATCCGGCAGCTTTATCAACGAATATGACTGATATGCAGCCCCAAACCGGGCGACCGAGCACTCGAGAATCCAATGTGCCGGTGGAAAAATACACAGTGGGCTGGATATGCGCTATACCGGCCGAGTTAGTAGCAGCAGGCGACATGCTCGATGAAAGGCATCCGCGTCTGAAGAGCCAGCCAAAAACCGATAGCAATACCTATACTTTGGGCAGCATCAACGACCATTATGTTTGCATAGCCTGCCTCCCAGAGTACGGCATTGGTTCTGCGGCCGTTGCGGCTGCATCAATGAAATCCACCTTTCCCAACCTGCGATTCGGCTTGATGGTTGGTATTGGAGGCGGCGTGCCGAATAAGGAGAACGACATGCGCCTGGGTGATATCGTTGTGTCGTTGCCGACAGACCAGGGAGGAGGTGTCATTCAATACGACCTGGGTAGAAAAGGACTCGATAGGTTCGAACGAGTCGGCGTTTTGACTAAACCGCCAATCTTGCTAAGAACGGCTGTTAATACTTTGAGAGCGGTTAGGCGATTGGACGTTGAGATTGAGACCCTGCTCAAGACGGCTTCTGAAGAATGGACATATCCTACAGATATAAAGGATGTCCTATTCGAAACAGAATACAAAAGCCTGGTGACCGGACTAACTCTCAATCTCACGGCTATCGTTTCTGGGTTTATTCTTTATGGCCTAGTGTATATTCTGAAACTTCCCTTCTGGATTTCAAGTGTTGTGGCTTTTGTGGTAGCCAGTATCTGCATCATTCTTCTACTATACGAGAGCAGCGCCAAAGAAGCCATTCGCCCTCCACGAAAAAATACCAGGCCAGTGATTCACTACGGCAACATTGGATCCGGAAACACAGTGGTGAAGAATGGCTTTGAGCGCGATGCCATTGCAAAACGCGATAACGTCATCTGCTTTGAGATGGAGGCCGCGGGGTTGATGGATCATTTTCCTTGCTTGGTTATTCGAGGCATCAGCGATTATTCAGACTCGAGGAAAAACTGGCAATGGCAGCCATATGCCGCGGCCACGGCTGCTGCATTTGCCAAGAGACTTCTTATGGAGATTGCTGCCGAAGCAGTCGAAGATATGAAGCCTATAAGAAGTGAGTAGATTTTGTGGAGTGGAAGATATGGAGAGCTGAGTTTTGGTCCCTGCTTTTGGTACATGTCTATGAATTCAAACTTCATAGAGCACTATTAGTACTAGATATTGGAAACTATAATGCTTTTTTTTCCATTATAAATGACTAACTTTTGTATTGTAGATATCCTTGAGCATCTATCAGAAAATCTAATGCAGCAACGACATGAAGAAGAGCAAGAAGCTATTATCAATTGGCTTACGCCAGTGACCTACGACTACCAGCAAAGCAAGTTCCTGGCCATACGGCAGGACAAAACTGGAGAATGGCTGGTTGAGTCGACCGAGTTTCAAGAGTGGCTTGGGCAGGGCGATGTCCATACTCTGTTCTGTCCCGGTATGCCAGGAGCGGGAAAAACAATCATCACGGCGACGGTCATTGATTACCTGTTTAAAAAGTTTCAGGAGGATTCTAGTATTGGAATTGCTTATCTCTATGGCAACACCCGCAAAGACAGATATGAGCAGGACCCTGCTGGTTTGCTGCTCATCATACTAAAACAATTAGTTCAGCAGAAGCAGGCCCCGGTACCTACAAGTGTGAAAAAGCTGTACGCTTATCATAAAGTGAAACGAACCCGTCCGACACTAAAAGACTTTAAAAAAGCATTGCAATCCGTCATTTCTTCCTTCGCCAGGGTTTATATCGTCATTGATGCATTGGATGAGTACAGACTTCCTGAAGGAGACCGTAAACTCTTCATCGAATGGCTTTTCGAGCTTCAGCGCCCAAACAAAGATATTCGCATTTTTGTGTCATCGCGCTCTATTCCGAGGATAAAAGAGGCATTTGCTGGCAATGGCAAAATCAAGTCACTGGAGATTCGGGCCAGTGAGCATGATATACAGCTGTATCTAGATGCGCGTATAGCAAAGCTGCCGTTATCCGCGTGGAACCGGCCTGACCTTGAAGACGAAGTCAAGAGGACAATCATCGGCGAAGCAAAGGGAATGTAAGAGTCCAAAGACTTAACATTGAGGATTTGCGTACGTACATGCTAATATCCACGCAGGTTCCTGCTTGCCAAACTTTTCTTGGACTCTCTCGAAGACAAGATAAACGCTGGACAAGTTAAGCATGCCTTGAAGGAACTCCCGAGTCGATCAGATGCTTACACCAAAGCATACACCAAAGTCATGGAGAGGATCAAAGACCAAAGAAAGGGGTTTCAACATATTGCCTTCCAAGCTCTGACATGGATTACCTGCACAAACAGGGATATCACCACGACCGAACTGCAGCATGCACTGGCTATTGAAGTGGGCAGTTCGAGACTCGATGAAAATCACATTACAACGGTTGAATCGATCCTCTCTGTTTGTGCTGGATTGCTTGTTGTTGATGATAAGGACCATACTATCAAGTTATTCCACAGCACTGCGCAAGAGTATTTCAAGCAGCACTGGAGCACTTGGTTCCCCAACGCTCATGCGGAAATCACACAGCGGTGTGTGACATATCTCCTCTATGACGATTTTGAGACCGGATTTTGTGAAACAGATCAGAATTTTGAGGAAAGGTCACAATTGCACAGCCTCTATATATACGCGGCGCAAAACTGGGGGCATCATGCACGCGCCCTTTCGAAAGAAAATAACGAATCGTTGGTTTTTGACTTGCTTCAATCTCAGACGAAGATCCTGGCGTGCACGCAGGCAATGCTGATATCAGATAATCTTCCAGATTACAGCCAAAGGACCCCGAAGGACATGACAGGGCTACATCTTGCAGCATACTTTGGGCTAGATCAATATGTGAAAGCACTGATTCGGAAGCCAGATGACTGCAGACTCCGGGATGGAAGCAATCGGACGGCACTGCATTGGGCTACGGATGGAGGACATGAGTCAGTCGTGAAGCTATTGCTTGAAAGGGGCTCTGCATTATCATCTCAAGACCACGATGGTCGTACGGCGCTGCATTTGGCGGCAAACAACGGTCACAGGTCTCTTGTAGAACTGCTAATAAAGACTACAGAGGAGTCCAGGGAACTGCACCAAAGAGGCTTCGACCTGGAATTCCAGGATCGCGATGGGCGAACGGCAATGCATCTAGCTTCCAAGAACGGACATGAATCAGTAGTTGAGCTACTGATCAGTGCAGGTGCTTCGGAACAACCGGTTGATAACGACAATCAAACTGCGCTGCATTGCGCAGCAGAGAACGGCCAACAAAAAATCATACATCTATTACTTAATAAGGGAGCCAGTATCGATCCCAAGGAAAGATATGGGCAAACGCCATTGCACTACGCCGTGAAAAATGGGAATCTGGAAGCGGTCCAGCTACTGCTGGAGAAAGGCGCCAATCTGGAGTTTCAAGATGAATACATGCAAACACCGCTACTCCTCGCCTCGACTATGGGTCACGCGACTGTAGTAGACTTGCTGCTAAACAAAGGCGCTGAGCTGCAGTGTAAAGATAGGGCCAACTGGACGCCGCTTCACCGAGCTGCGCTAGGCGGCTATCAGTCAGTCGTGAAAATACTGCTTGGTCACAGACCTGCGATAGAACCTCAGGATGAAGAAAATCGCACACCGCTACACTGGGCAGCACTTGGGGGGCATGAGTTTGTCGTCAGGCTGCTGCTTGAAGTTGGCGCGCAAGTCCGCAGCCACGATAGTGATAAGCGAACACCACTCGACTTGGCAGTGGAGATGGGTCATTTATCAGTAGCAACACTACTGCGACAGTATATAGATTAGCATTGATAGGACCCTACGTATCCGCGTTGATAATTTTTGATAAAAGCTGTTCCGTAAGATTCAGTAGTGGGTAGTTGTGAGGAGGAGAGGAGAAGGCGGGAAGCGTCATCAGAGCAGGTGCGGGCGCCAAGCCAAGCTTTCCCTCCATCACGACGAATGCGCCTGCTTCACGCGACAACTTTCTTCCTCAACTCTGCACTCATTTCGGGACTTGACCTTCGCCCAGCTGCGATCTATCACTGCACGACGCCTTTTTCTTTGTAACATGTTCTCGAGTTGTTGTAGTGTCGGCTACTAGCACACCGCACTTTGTCTTTGTTCTGTCTGGATGCCGAATTTGTATGATACGCCATGGCCGTGACCACATTGAGCCAGCGATGAACAACGCAACGAGACGACGCACTGCGATCGAGCGCAACCATGGAATCAACGACGGTCTCTTCGCCCTCACACGAAGCCCACCCGCAGGATAGCCTGATATCGTTTGCGCGACTCTCCCCGGATCTGGAAAACCCCAGCCAATATTCCCTGCAGGCAGTGGTTACGCTGGTATGGCCGTACTCAAGCTCGAACGGCGCTTTTAGTCTCCTGCTCGCTGAGCCCGACTTTCGCCTGCGTAAGCAGAACGGTCCGGTGCGGGTGACATTTCGAGGGCTTTGCGCTGAGCAGGTGGCTCGGACCAAAGTCGGTATTGGCGACAAGGTGACCCTGAGCCTGCAGGGAGCACACTGGACGGAGAATGAGAAGCTTCATTCAACACCTGGGAAAGCACTGGAATGGGAGTTGCAGTTTACCAACCGCGTGAAGCTTGAGGTATGAGATATTTCCGCCACCGCGGAGCGTTTGCTAACTCGCCATGTGAAAAAGGCAGTCCGAAACGACCAAGTCCTTGCTGTACTCGACTTCGATTCTCCTCCTCCGCCAGAGATACACGCTGTGCCCACCACTCCCTCGACCTCAATACCCAACATTTACAGTTGGCCAAGTGATTTGGCAGTGACGGAGAAATGGGATACTCCCGCCTTTCTGCGAGCAAAGAGGCTTTCACCAGGCAGTCCACTGCAGTCCGGTTTCGGTCCATTCGGGGAGGAAGATGGTTATATACCTGGCAAAGGCAGAAAAAGACCCAGGTTCAGCTTTCCGAGCAGTGGGTGGCGCCTCGTGGACGAGCCGGATACAGATGAACCCCCCACCAACGAAGACAACTGGTTTGAATCTGACGAGGAAGAGCTGCAAAGAGACGATGACGATGGTTTGGTTTCTGGAGAGCCCATTCAGGAGGATTTACAGGACCCGGATTCTCCATCACCTTTATCTCCTGTGGATGCACACGAAACGGTTCCAGCTGGACCTCTGGAAACGACAACAGAAGATCAATCCTTAGACTTGACACCGACACCGGCAGGTCTCACGAGCAAAATCGATACAGCCCCGATATCCATTCAAATACAGCCCCCCAACGAAACAGCGTTCAACAGTGAGTTGCTGTCTAAGAGACATCCACTTCCCACCGACACCCCTCGTCTTCACCCTTTACCATCTCCAGGCCTTGCAACACCCTCGCCAATAACATCTCCATCCGCAAACTCTTTGGGTTATTTCTTTCAAGCCCCTCCCCCGGCCCAATCATCTCAGTTTCTTGCGCCCACAACAGCAAACGACCAGAAACTCGATAACATACCTACTTCCAGCTATCCTTATAGCGATACTGTATCGCTGAATGCTTCAGGAGTTATTCACTATGATAATGAAGCCCCTGAAACCAGCGGCCCAAATGTTGAATCACAGTCACACTTCGAAACTGCAACGAGTAGCTTCAATTCCACAACCCAGTTCGAGCCACAAGACACAGTCTTCCAGACACCGTCTGAATTCGGCATTCCGTCGTTTGTTGCCAAGTCAAATGATCATCTTACAAGACAAGTTGAGGACTCTTTACCTATAGACCCATCAATATCACATTTGCATGAAGACTACAAGTATGAACAGCAAGAAACCGTCGATCATGACATGCAAATAGACGATGGGCATACAGAAGCTTTTGAAACTGGTTACGACAACGTATTTGAGAACAACAATGAACTATCGGTCGACTATACTGACAACATTAATTTGCCACCTCAAATTCAACTCGACTGGAGTGGTAAAGATGCCGGGGATTCAGTTCATACATTCGAGGAAAGTGTTCACGAGGATGCAGACTCTGAGAAAATGGAGGAAGAACACGAGCCTGTAGGAAACGATACCTATAATGTTCCAACCGAAGAATATCAGAATGTGTCAGATGATTCTTCGTCAGATGGTATGGAAGACGACGAAGAAGTCGACAATGATGAGGAAGAATATGAGGCGGAAGAATATGATGAAGAGATGTCAGAAGGAGTGGGAGACGATATTGAGTCTAGTTCAGAATCCGAAGATGAAGCTCATCACAACCCACCTCAACAGCAGAATCCACCTCGGAATGTCTATCCAGAAGTTATTGTGCTAGACAGCGACAGCGAAGACGAACCCCCACCACCAGTGCGGCAGCCGTCGCCTCAATATGACAATATATCCGACGATGACGAAAATGATATTTCCGCAGATGTAGATGAATATGCGGAATATCAGTCGGCTGAAGAGTTAGATGACGAGGCCGCTGATCAAATGGACGCCGTAAGCGACGCTAGTAGTGAGCACTTGGACGACGAGGATTCAGACGACGAATTTGCAGATAACAGGAATTCAGAACCCGGGAGCATAGTTGACGATGAATCTGTTCAAGCTGAAGATGAACAGCTTGGACTTGCCGTCCAGGATGAAGCGGCCTTTGTTCATCAAAATGACACTGGATCATATCGTTCTACGAGCAAAGAGCCGTACGAGGCTTCTTTACATTCTGAACAACCTGGTATTCACTCCATGGCCGAGACAGCTCATGAAATCTCGTCGGCTTCGGAAGACGAGCATACCCCAGGTCATGAATATGGAAAAGACAATGTCGTGTCTAGCAGTAGGAGCCCATCTCCGGCTTCAACTCCACGACTGTCCAGTCCTAATACAGTCAAATTAACTCATGAAATACGACCATTGGTGACTAGAACAAGGCCCTTGCCTACACCCCAGCCCACTCAGGATGAAGAACAGCATCCCGCGCCTATTGGAACTTCGACGGACATACCAAGTGAAAATGAGGGCTCTGTTGCTGGCAAGGGTTTCGATGAAGAAGGCCAAGATGCCGACAAGCCTAGCCTTCATCAATGGACCGACGGTTCTGGAGATGAAGGCCATTCACCACAACCTGATACTGCTGTACAAGTCCCTGAAATTGAAATAAATGGTCATGCTCTAGAAAATGATGCAACACCAGGAGATTACGATGACGACCATGATGAAGTTGTTCTTGTGAAGGACCAGTCTACCCCAAAAAGCGTGGAGTCCGAAATTTACGTTGAAGCAACACAATCTCTCCTTGAACGTGAACCAAGTACACCTGATCCACAAAAGGACAACCCGCCTCGGCGGACGCTTGTGGAACTCGACGATTGGCTGAATACGGTCGTGGACATTATTGCAGTAGTCGTCGAGGTGTCTCCTATAGCGCGTGCAACGTCTGGTTCTGAGGAATACTATTTGTCCTTGCGGATTACCGATGCGACTATGGCTGGAACAACAGTAGCAGTTCATATATTCAATCCTGACAAGGCATCCCTACCCGTTGTGAGCGAGGAGGACGTTATTGTACTTCGAAAATTCAAAATCCAGAGTTTCGACCATTCTACTGCTGCGCTTAGTGATGACAGTAGCGCATGGGCTGTATTCCACGCTGGAGAAAACCAGCCTACGATTACTGGTCTACCGGTTGAGTTAGGCGAGGACGAGTATGAATATGTCCAGCAACTCCGCGATTGGTACCACAGGGGCGGATCTGCTATGACAGCCGACCACATGCTGCAAGCCTCCATCGGCCAGGAGCAAAAAGAGTATTCGCCGTCAAGCGTGGCTTCGAGTGATGTCGGCAGTCTAGGATCTGCACCACCAGGATCATCTCAGCGACGGCCGCGGCGGAAGAAAAGCCACCGCCGCATCACGATACATGAGCTGCGAGATGGACGACGATACACTGAAGTTGGGTCTTCTGGAGGCAATGAGTCTATCCATGAGCTGCGGGATGGCACCGTTTACGCGCATTCGTTTGAGAGGGATTAAAAAAAATCTAATGAAAGGAAATAATAATCCAGGACCCTGTTGGATTCTTGTACATAAGTTCATTTAAATAAAATAATATTTTCTGTGTGAATAAATAGTAATACCAAAGGTCACGAAGCCCAGGGCTCGGTGAGTCGAAGTACCTTAGACTGCTTTCAAAGTCAGCTACCAGCAAAAACACCACAGACAACAGGGTGGTGCAGTTGGCGAATAGTCTTATTAGACGATCAGACTTTGCCTTTTGACCTCATTCTCAACCAGCAGTGTCGCGAGGCGCGAGACATGTAGAGGGTGCGGTTGAGACTCGGTTTACCATTCGCTCAATGCTTCTTCATTTGCGCCGATGGAAGACCGGGAGAAGAGAAAAGAAAAAGCAGACATACCATACAGTTAATCGCAGTCTGCGTCGTTACGATGGATATACAAGAATGTTATGTTATGTCTCGTCACTTAGGTCATCAACGCATCATGGGAAGCTCGCCATAATAGCAAGCCCTCGTGATGATGGTTTTATATGCGTAATTAATCTCGACACACACATCGGAATCGCCAGCGCTGTAGAAAAGGATAGAGAACTGGCGATGATTTGAGTCGGTGGTCTTGGGTTTTGTGAAGAAGAGAAAAAGAAGAAGAGAAGAGAAGAGAGAAAAAAATCGGCGGGAGGAAAAAGGCAGGTCGGGCCAAGCGCGGCGCCAAGTGGAGATGCGGGCAGGCGGACAAGAGCGGCAGAGAGCTGCCGATTTGCCTCGCTTTCTCCAACACAGACAGAAACCAAGCAAGACACGACCAAAAGACACTGACAGACGAAACCACGACACTGCAACGACTCTCTCTCTCTCTCTCTCCATCCCACCACGATCTGATCCTCAAACTCACCGCCGCTCATTCCTGTCCCTCTCGCCCCCCCATCCCGGTCGACACCTTTTCTCCGCGCGACCGCACCTGCTTCGCTGGCACTCTCCGCTTCCTTTTTTTCACGCCGGCATCCCTGGTCTCGAATATTGTGTGTGCTTGACCCCAGGACTTGCCCTCTGCCCACAGCGAAAGCGCCGTCCTGAGCTCTGTGGCTTTCGCCCCTGCTGCGACCTCCCTCCGCTTGAGTGTCTGATGATCGCTGGCTTTTCAGAGCTGTCGTAGCCGCTGTCCCGATGGATCACGCGAATCTGTGGACCCGGAGATCAAAGTACGTCTCTTTACTTTATATTTTACCTTCCTCTCTCTCTCTCTCTCTCTCTATCGGGCTTTCTTTTAATTTTTGGCTGCTAACATACACCCCTCAACAGCACGAGCAGCAAGCTGTCCCTGTCCACATCCGGCGACAAGGACGGTGGCGCCAAACTGGATCTTCCCCGCAACCATTCATCGAAGCGATTTGGGCCCGACAGCTCTCACGGACGGACTAATCCTTTCAACGCCATATCTCCCCTCTCTGGCGGCGTCTCCTCCCCGGGCGCCGGTGCGTCAAACGCATTCGGGCTCGGGTCTGGAGCTTTCGCCTCGTTCGGCTCGTCCGCCAAAACCCCCAAAACCCCAGGAGGCACCGAGCTGAAACGTGAAGGCGCCGAACCAGATGCGCTGATAGACAACAAAATCAGATCGAAAGCGTCGTCGTCATCGATAGATGCGACGTCCGGTGCGGCTGTCAAAGGCCATCCGCTCAAGTCGATCTGGATCATCTGGTACCGCCCGCCGACTCCCAAGTATTCCGATTATGAGAAATCTACGACTGCGCTTGGGTCTATATCGTCGGCGGAGAGCTTCTGGAGCATCTATTGTCACCTGAAGCGCCCCTCCCTCCTGCCTACGGTGTCTGACTATCATATCTTCAAGAAGGGCATCCGCCCTGTGTGGGAGGACGAGGCGAATAAGCGCGGTGGCAAGTGGATCATTCGCTTGAAAAAAGGCGTCGCTGATCGGTACTGGGAGGACCTTCTTCTGGCTATCGTTGGCGACCAGTTCGCCGAAGCCGGCGATGAGGTCTGCGGCGCAGTCCTGAGTGTCCGGAGCGGAGAGGATGTTATGAGCATATGGACTCGCATCGACGGCGGCCGGAATATCAAGATTAGGTGAGTCTTTCTACTTCTACAATAATGAAACTGCTTAGATGCATCTTCGATACTAACTATATGTTTGCAGGGAAACCATCAAGCGTTTACTAGCCTTGCCTGCCGACACCAACATTGTCTGGAAAAGCCACGATGACAGCATTGCCCAGCGCTCAGCCATCGACCACGCCCGACAAGAGAAGGCAGCAAACCACCATCATGGGTATCACGGAACCGGCGAGCGCCGGAGGACTGGTACCAATGATGATGCTCTTGCAGACCGGGGAAAAGGGCCAGCGTCTTGACTTTCTTCCAAACGCGGTCATTTTGGGCATCGTATGACCCTGTACAGTAGCTTTTCTCGGCACGCGGTTATTTCCATTTTCTCGTTTGTTTCTGGGGAGCTTCAGGCAATTCTTGCATCTTTACCTTTTTTTTTTTTCAACTTTTTTCAACTTTTTTTTTTTGGACTTGGAGACCTTTGCTGGAGTTTGATGCAAAAAGAAAAAGGCCGTATGAGAACATGACTTAGCATATTGGCAAGAGAAAACCATTTTTGTTCTCTATTCTTATGGGATCTGGCGGGGGGTGGGCTATTGATGGATTTTTGGTGCTCTTTTTGTGATGTTACTTACTGGGTGATCATGATGTGCATTATCAAAGCATTACGAAGGAGGAGAACAGAGGAATTGTAACAGTATCTGGCGAGAGACTTCATCTTGTATAGACCTGTAATAAATTGTAATAGTAGTAACTGGCGTGCAACAATGATGAATCATGCGGCAGAACGGCGATTGACCGCCTGCGTGGCCCATCTCCGCTCGCCCAGACACACAACTCAGACAAGACACCGCGCCCGATGTAGACAGACAGACGCTCTGTTATTATGTCGAGTGACACTCTTCCGACTGGTCCAGCTGCATTCCAGATAAATGCGGTTCCTCTCCGGCTTAACCCAGCTACTCTCACGACCCTCTGCGTCCGCCAACGAACCCGCTGCTCCTGCTTCCCCCGCTGCTCATGGTGATGACGAGGCCGGCGAGCCGGCGAGAGAGCCCGGTCTGAGAAACACCAGGAAACGTCCGCGTCGTGGTGGCGGCGGTGGTGGTGAGATTGTGGTGGTGGACGATCACGACCGGTCGCCTACGGTTAGTTTGTTGGTTTCTTCTTATCTATCTCTATCAATCAATCCTGTCTCCGACCTCCTCTGCTCTCCCATAACGCCTGCGGTACCTCCGTGATGCTTCGATTACTGATATGGCAATAGGCGTCGACTTTGATGAGACCCTTGTACGCGCCCCGCAGAGCTCCGTTTGACTCCGACTTGCCTTGTCCTAACCCTCATGCACACAGCAGCAGCACAACCGCTCTCAGTCCACTTCAGGATATGCGGCGACCAGAGGAGACTTCGGATGAGCGCAGGTTATTTCCAAACTATCTGTAGGCAAGCCCAAGCTGCACGCGGGTTTTTCTGTTGTTATTCTTTCTGACTTGGTTTTACGGTGCATAGTGAATCAGATGATGGGGTTCCTATCAGGCCGGGATTGACATTTGGTTCAACCAAAAAAGCACAGGTATTCTTCTTGTTTTCATTTCCAAAAAAAAAAGATATTTCACTAACGTGACTTTCCCTCTAGAAAGGTTCATTCCGTCCCGTCGACCGAATATCACGCAAAGGGTTTAAAGAGAGCGGTCCTGTGCGTGCTTCCGGAGCACCACGCGTAAAACCCGATCAACGATCTTCGCCTGTGTCCCGGCATCCCCTTAGCTCGCCCACTTTACACGACAACGATAATAGAATTGTGAAACGCCAACGCCAGTCGCCTGACAAGACGCCTAACCAGGTCATTGATTTGTTGGACGACGACCTCCCAACAGCTCCTATCTTTGCGGCCGATGAGAGAACACGGCCCGTTCGGTCCCCTTCGGTTGTTAGTGTGGAGTCTGTCGAAACGAAAAATGAAACAGGGCGTGATAATGAAAGAGTTCGTGTGCGAGACAAAGAACCGTCGAAGGCGTCTGTTGCCAGGTTAAACGGGAATTCTGGGGGGAAACAGGATGGCTTCCGCAGTCCAGATTCAACCATGGGTAAAAAACGACTCGGAAGTCCATTATACGACGAGAGGGACGCCAAGTCCAGGCGATCGTCCAAAGATGGAGGCATTATCAACTCAACCATGGAAGATGGAGAGTCCCGGTTTCCAGCCTACAATACAGACCTGACGCGCGAAGACACTCGCTCTGCAAGCCGCAACGGTCGCCGTAGTTCAAATGCGAGTGAGAGCCCGGATGAGCTACAGAAAGGGTTTTCAGCCACCAGGGCCCCGGTTTCTCGTCCCATCCGCAGAGGACAAATCAGTATCGACATCCCATCGAATAATCTCCACGAAGAGGCCACCAGAAGGTCAAATCGAAAGGATTCTTCTCCTAGTGATATTCAACCGACAATATTCGGTTTCTCGAGAAGGGCCCAGAAAGATCAGCAAAACGATACAAAGCCAGCAAGATCACATCGACATCTTTTCGACATGAAGTTTTTTCGTCATGGAGATGTAGAACTCGACGACCAGGATCTGCAGCTTTCCCTAGATGAGGAAACCGATACAGTTGGTCTGCTTTCAGCACAAGATCCTGTCTCCACTGAGCGGATTCCAGTGCGTCGAGTTTCTTCGATGGTTCAGGGTTCCGATGGGAGTTTAAAGGTTCGGTTCAGACTATGCAAGGCTGAAGGATCTCTCGATCAATCCGTGGATATCGAATTTGGAAATGAACAAGACAAGACCCGACTATGTGACCTCCTACAAAAGAAGGGGGTCACTAGTCAAAGTAAGGGAGGGTGTGTTACTCTATCACTCTTTCCAACAATAATAGTGCTAACTTTCCTACAGATCTTGGATGGACAAAGCCTTTGCCAATGTCATCAAAATGACACATCCTCGTCGTGTCAAAGAACCTACGACAGAAGCTGTAGAAGAGCTTACGCCTAAGCCTAGGAAAAAACCAGAAGAAGGACCTATCAAGCGACAGAAACTATCGGCGTCTTTGCAAGATGAAAATAATATTCAGTCTGGGTTGAAGCTACCCCCGCGTCGCTTGCCTCTGACAATACAGTCTCCAACTTCGTTTCCATGGAAAGTGGCTCGCAGTCGCCCTGCGGAAGATGAAAATCAGGCTGTCGACATTCCTGTGAAGACCTACCTTAAGGGACAGCGTGAAACACGGTCGAAAACGCGCCAGAGTCTTGTGGACCTGATTGATGACGATGTAGACTCTGTGATCGATGGCGTACCTTCCTCTCCCGCTAAACTCTCCAAAACTCTCGTATATCCGCCTGAGGGTCGGAAAAAGGCCGAAGTCGATGCTTCTGATATTGAGCGTCTACGTGATGGGGAATTCCTCAACGACAACCTCATAGGATTCTACCTGCGCTTCCTTGAGCATCACCTCGAACGGAACAAACCGGATGTCGCTAAGCGGGTATACTTTTTTAATTCGTACTTTTTTGATACCCTTACAAGCCCAGCGAAAGGCAAGAAGGGTATAAATTACGGCGGCGTTCAGAAGTGGACGAGGAACGTGGATCTCTTCAGCCACGACTACGTCATTGTTCCTATTAACGAAAGCGCTCACTGGTATTTGGCAATAATTTGCAACCTGACTTCTTTGGATAAATCAAAGGAGGAGGATACTCAGCCTGATCCCGAGCCTGGGCCAGAGGTTTCGTTTGAAAGTGTGCCTATCCAGCCCAAACATGTGGAAGAGATACCAGAGACTCCGCCCGAACAAGCAACAACTCCTGAAAAAAGCGCCCGCGAATCGTTTGCTTCGATGAGGATATCTGATTATTTCTCAAGCTCGCAGCCCAAGGAAGGCCATAATTCTGGAGATGACTGGCCCGATAAGGAAGAGAACCAAGTCTCTCGCCCTGCAGAATTGCAAAACAGTGAACCATCTACCACTACGGAGGCTAAGAAGAAAGATGGGGCTGAGAAAAAGAAATCAAAACGAAAAGGACCAATTCTTTCTGTTGATCAGCCCACTATTGTCACCTTTGACTCTCTGGGCGCAGCAAGGCAACCCGCGATCAAGATCTTGCGAACGTATCTACTGGAGGAAGCCGTTTCGAAACGATCTCTGAATGTCGACGCCAAGGATATCAAGGGCATGACCGCCAAGGAGATTCCTTTACAGCCAAACTTCTCCGACTGCGGTCTGTATTTGCTTGCGTATATGGAGAAGTTTGTGCAGGATCCCGACGCTTTTGTGCGGAATCTTCTTCAAAAACAAATGAGCGCGGACGACGACTGGCCAGCATTGAAGTCGGGACTGTTGCGGCGAAGACTTCGTAGCTTCCTTTTCAAACTTCAAGAGGAGCAGGATGGCTCTGAGGAGCAAAAATTAGTCGACAAGCATCCTATATCATATCTTTTGGGTCCTTCGAATGCAGGAGCTAATCAAAATGAAGAGCGCACACAATCTCTTTCATCTACAGGGCCCGAGGTGGTGCCGGAGACTGTCCCAGAAGCGACTGCAGATGTTGAACCTGAAGCTTCCGCGGCAGCATTGGGCGAAACTGAAGTAATCGAAGAAACTCAGTTGTCTCAGCTTCAAAAGGATGATGCAACAAGTAAGGCTCAGGATGAGCCCAAAAAGGCAGATTCTGAGACCGCTCAGCCAGCAGTGGGAACCCAAGATGACGAAGACGTGGTGGAAGTGATTAAAGAGCCAGAGACACCAAAACCCAAAACTCCCACAAGATTGGGAAAACCAAGTTCCAAGAGCCATTCCTCGCCAAAACCTGGACGCAAGGCAAAGACGGAGCATCTTTCGTCGGGGGCTGCCCCGTCTCCGGAAAAAAGCAAAGATGAAAAAGCCCCCCAGGATAACTTGTGGGATGAGATGTTCAATTTCATCAGCACTGATCCGCCTCCGACCAAGGTCAAGATGGAGGTGCAGGTCCCCAAGGTCCAAGTGCCGGGGACACCGCCATCATCTGGGAAATCCGGAAAGGCCCTTCAAAGCCCTCGACAATTAAAGTCAAAGAAGAGAGGCATATAACTTTTATACAATCCTGGCAGATACTATAAAGTTTCTGTGTCTTCTTTTTTGTGTGTTACGTTCTGTTGCCGATTTGAGTGCACGCGTTTCGGGGTTGTTTATACATTCATTTGTGTGTTTTAGCTGCATATATGGCGTATTTTTAGGAAGCATGTATCCCTCTTGTTTGAAAATGAACTGGGATACAGGAGTTTAGTTTAGATACCAATTGATTTGTCACTTTCTAACACTATCAGGAACCTTGCACAGAAGATCGTCGAAAACCAGTCGATCTAATAACAGACCATATGAGAATAAATCCCCTCTTACAACTCACTCTCATCCGCCTCAACCCACCACTGCATTTTCTCCCTCTTAAAATGCTCAAAATCCCACTCGCATGTCAAATCCAGATGCTCCCTTGGCGCTATCCACACATATGTCATCGCCTCAACCTCCTCCATTTCCTGATACGCCCTCTCATCACAACCCGCACTCGCAGTTTGGTCCAGAGCATGATGCAACCCCCCATCTCCTTCCTGGCTCGGATCCGTCTCGTTGATGTTCTTGATCACCTTGACACGCACCACGCGCTTCTCGTACTCTGATCCTTCGAACTTGTCGAGTCGGTGCACGTCGCCTTCTGTGATTCCCGTAACTACCACGCCGAGAACGGGCGCTGTGTCCGAAGAGTCGGACGCGATCAGGGCTGGGTAGTCGGCGTTGTGCACGCGATGGCGCCGGTGGCCAGGGAGGAGCGCTGGGCGGCTGGCGATGAGCGATTTCTGCCATGGCTCGGGCGTTGAGGAGCCGTGGATGATGCGGTGGAGTATGGCAGGTGCCATTAAGGTGCCTTTTGTTGTCAGTTTGTGATAGACGTGAGAGGTGAGCGTGTCGAAGGGTTGTACCGTAGAAGAAGAAGGTATCGTGGGTCATCGTAGGACACCACCTAGTTCAAGACTCAACAGCAATATTAAATAAACAGTTTCCCTCTCGAAGATTGTAATTCAAGAAACAAAATGGGATGAAGATAGCAGCACGATTAACGATGACGATGCGGGGGAACCGTTCCTATCTTATCGCCGAGATATGTTTCCTGCAACTGTTTGGTCGTTTTTTTACGCATATTTAATTTTTACATGTATTAATGATGAGTTCATGGTTAATTTCAACAAGATTCAACTATTACTCTTGGCTACGTATATAATTTGACCATTTGGAACTGTCAATTGATGTACTAACACTAAACCTATGACGAACCCGAAAAAAACATCACCAAACGACCACAGCTAATTTCAAAAATGATCAGGTCAATGATAACAAACAAAACTAGCTCCATGTCCCGAAACCACCAGTGAAAGTATTTCAACCTGCTATCCACCAAATTCCTCCAGTTCTGCAATAACATGAAACAACCTGCAACAACAAATCCACGACCAAGTCCACCATCACGATCCCTCGCTGCCCTTTCAGCTTGAAAAGGGAGTCACTTTTTTGGTTCTACTTCGGCAGGCGATACGATGATTTCCAAGAGAACCTCCCAGATATCCATGTCCCTCCGTATGCACTCCTTCAGAATCAACTCGTCGGGACGCTGAAGCTTGACCTCACTGCCTCCAGTGCCATAGCCTTCATACTGCAGCCTGCCAAGTTGGTTTATCGGAATGCCGAATACAAACCCACTAACGCTGGCGCCAGGAGCATCATATTTCCAGCGAAGAAAAGCCTGGAGCACTTCATGGAAGCTCGTCATAGCAGTGCGCTCCAGAGTACGGTACAGCAGACTCATGCTTTTTTGCGCCATGAGCAGACGCCTCATCCCTCCATGAGCCTTGTCTGCAAGCGGGTCAGTACAGCGCATGTCGAACCTGACAAAGAACATGACTGCATAGAAGAGATCTGCTGGAGTCCACAGCTGAGGGTTCTGAACAGTACCAAGGCGTCGCCGGTTGTCTGGAATGTCCATGAGGAACCAGAGTTTCTTGATAGCTTCTTCACATTCCCACGGCAGATAGATGCCTTCTTTGATCATAAGGCGTGTTATCTTTCTTGCAATCTGCTCGCGCCAGCACACCATGCGAAGCCAGCGAAACGAAGGCACCAGGCGAGATTGTCCTCGAGTTTGATCCATTTCCATTCGAGGATCACTAACACAGAGGCCGCGGTAACACCGAAAAGGGAATATTTTCGCAGAGGTGGGAGCGTGAAGCATAGCTTGAGAAATTATCACTGTAGTGAAACTAGTATTGACAACGCTGTGGAAGTCCTTTGAAATGGCATAGACGGAGACCAAGTCCTCAACCTCAAGGGAAAGCGCAAAGTGATAGACTAAGTGCGGGTGTTGGATGATTGCCTCGAAGATATTGAAGTTCGATTTGCCACCGGCAGCAGCAGTAGTAGTAGATGATAACTCTGCGATAGTATTTGCAGCAGTAGTAACAGTCTTCCTAGCCCTAGGACGCTTTTTGGGCGGCGCTGTACTGCTTTCTGCCTGTACATCTTGCGAGGGAGCCATAGCACTAGCTGGTCGCTTTCGTTTGTTTCCATTTGCCGGTTGACTTCCTTGGGAAGTGGTGGCTGGACGTTGGGAAGGTTGCGAGCCACCTCTTCTGCCTCCTCGAGGACGAGATTGGCGTTTTGGAGCAGTAGATGTGGTCGTGGAAGTTGCGATGCCAGACTGGTTTTCAACAGCAGCCGTCGATGCAGACGAACTCTGGTTGGGGGGTGCACCTAGCTGGAGCCCTGAGACAGCAACCTCAAGCGGAGTAGTGTTCACCTGAGTTTGTTGTGATGGGAACTGAGCTGCAGCTGGGTTCACCAGCGTTGCTGATGATGTGGATGTTGGAGCGTGGGAAGTCCTTGCCTCTCCATACCCTGCTATGGCTGGTCTCTCTGGTTGTTTCCCTTTACCCTTGGCTTCAGATGAAGAGTTGGAAGGAACAGAGGTAGGGTGGTTTTCTTCATAGCCACTGTGGTTTGATTCATGCTCTGAAGGAGCAGCCTCACCAGGGCGTGGTTTAGGTTTAATGTTCTTGAGCGTGCGTGGCATGGTGTCTCAGTCGTGCACGACCATTTCTGACGAGAAGGTTGGAGGTGGGAAGAAGGCTCACGCAGGATTCAGAGGAAAGAGAGTGGAGGTCAGAGGAAAGAGAGCGGAGGTGTGCGTGTGCCCAGGGGGCCATGACAACAATCACGACGGCGTGCCCCGCCTGGCAACCATGTCCTAGGCCACACAGCTATCAATACATAGGTAACTAGTGAATGTGAATGTCAAATGTGAGGCAAAGTTGATTTTGCTGCTGTAACTATAAAGAAAAGAAAACAAAACGCTATATACAAGTACTGAGCCTCTTGTGAAAAGATATATGATATGCTCAAACCAAAATGCAATCTCAGACCGCCGCCCTTTGAATCGAGAAATATTGCTACAGTACAGTACATGCATAGCAAACAACGAGACCAAGTATCATCTGACAGAGGAAACGTATCCTATCTCGCTGGTACAGTTTCTTTGTCATACCAGATCCGTCGCTGATTCTATAGTAGTGTTAGGTGAAAAGATAACTGCCTGTCACTCCGACTATAATATGTCATGATCAAAAAGTAAGGGTCAAGTGTAACCTGTTGAGAGGTTCCGTCAAACTCCAAAAACAAACCAACACGCCTTTGGCAAAAGAAAAGCAAAAAGAGTTGCGATTATATATTATACCAGGTGCAAAGATAGTGACCATGGTACCCCCTATCTGTGGCGGAGGAGGGTGAGAAACTCTTCGCGGCTCTTTGCACTCGATCGCATGCAGCCCAGCATACAGCTAGTAGTCGTAGTGCTGGTCGTCTTTTGCACGCCTCGCATAACCATACAAAGGTGCGACGACTCCATTACGACTCCGACGCCTCGAGGGTTCAACACTTCTTTAATAGCCAGTGCAACTTGTTTTGTGAGGCGCTCCTGCACCTGTAGACGACGCGAGAACATTTCGGCCAAGCGAGCCAGCTTCGACAGTCCGAGAACCCGACGATCAGGGATGTAGCCGATATGAATCTAGAGAACAACGAGTCAGTGACTATAGCTCCACAGGCATCTGGAAACGTTACCTTTCCAGTGAATGGCACCATGTGGTGCTCACACAGAGAGAAAACCTCGATATCCTTGACAATGACGAGCTCGTCATGGTCCTCCATGAAGGTGGCATTGTTCACCAGGTCCCGAACATTCTCCATATATCCTTTGGTAAACCACAACATGGCGCGGGCGTAACGCTCTGGTGTTTCCAGAAGACCTTCTCGCTCTGGGTCTTCTCCAACGCACTCAAGAATAGTCTTTACTGCCCCTGACAGCTTCTTGACTCGCTCTTCGTGTTGCTCTGGGGTTTCTTCAAGTCGTTCCTTTGTTCCAGGGCCTAATACGTATGGTTAGTGTGTACCACTTAAAAGAACAAAAAAGGGAAACCAACATGGCCAGCTTAGACCGTCAAAATCAATTGGCGGCACCATGGTGTAAGGACTTGATGGTCGACTAACGATAGACGGGGGTGTTGTCGGTCCAGTCTTATCTCGGGGATCACGGGGCGGGCCATTCAAAGCAGAGCTATCATCCATGAGTCTTGCAGGAGCATTGAAAAGGCCAGGCGGGTTTATTCACCTTGACTTATCGGTAGGAATTTCCAGATTCGCAGGCGCACTGCTAGACGCGGCCTCGGCGCTGGGTTGAAGATCAACGGAGCCGCGGAAGGACGAGCGAATAGACGAATTGAGACTGTCACGTTCGCGGTTGCTTGAATTGGTGCTTGCTGACGCGTGCAACGGCGAGCTGCCATTCAAGAGATGAGATGGGAGGGCCGATATGGGCTTGGGGCCCAGAGGCGGGGAGGATCCGGGATTCATCGAGCTGCTGTTCAGTTGCGATTACCGACGAGAAGAAAGAGAATGAGAATGCGCTGCAGCTTCGGAGGCAATTGAAAAGGCAGAGAGAGCAGTAATACGAGGGCAGGATGAATATGGCGAGAGAGATGAGAAAGAGGATGAAATGCGAAGTTATAAGAGTATCGGAGCTGGCGTTCGGCAGGAGCGTCTTTCGGGGAGCGATCACTAATTTTTTTGGAAATCCCCGCGATCGCTCAATGAGTCGAGCATCATGGCAGCGCCGCTTTAGCACCACTTTTTGATGTCCGAGCCAGTCATATCGATGCCGGTTTTTTTTCGCCAATGGAAGTTCCCGAATTGTAATAACCACTATACTGTTTATAGCTAGACCGTCGGCTGCTTTTATTGTGCGTCATGTGGGACCGTTGAATTTTTAGCCCGTTGCGGCTTAGCGCGGGCCAGGCGATTGCGATAAGCTCTGTAAATTACGCGCGGGTAACGAGCGGTAATTTTCGCTGTTATCTTGCATGCATTGTGTATTAAATCAATACATACACAGTGCTATGTATCCTCCAGAACGTTGGCATTAAATTGATTTTCTCCGTCAAATACTAGCCATCCATAGGCTTCTCACGCCTCAAGCTCCTCTGTCGGTACATCTTCCAAGTCTTTGCCCACAATCGCATCAGAGACCTTCCATACCTGCAGCAGATTGTCCTCAGCCGCCGAGCAAAGAACCCATGGGTCACTCAAGTTCCAGCTGAAGTCCGAAATCCTGTTGGTGTGTCCACCGTGCATGAATAGCCTATAAGACCCGAATTAGTACTACTCCTTGAACTCGTTAAAAACCAGAGACTTACAGCTCAGGGGGTCCGTCTTGGGCGTCTTCCGCGGTCTGCTCCTCCCCAGCTCGACTAAGATCCCAGAACATTATCTTGCGGTCATAACTAGCACTGGCCAACACAGACTCCTCAAATGGATGCCAGGACAGAGAAGTCACGGATTCACTATGGCACTCCAAAGCGTGCAATTTCGATTTCAGATTGCGCAGATCCCAAAGCCCGATAGTTTTATCAGCAGAGCCTGTTGCCAAGACTGTCTCCGCAGCAGGATTGAAAGCAATTGCGTTGATGGCATCCTTATGCTGTCCCTCGGCCGTAGCCGCTGCTCGTGTTGTGTCGGCCTCGCGAGTGTCGATGATTTGTAGAGTGATGTCGTCCGAGACGGTACCAATCAATGAAGAATGGAGAGGGTGGTATTGTACATCATTGACAATCGAAGAATGGTTTGTGTATGTGCGAGTTGGCTTCAAACCTTTGTTGCCTTTCGTGTATGTAGTAAGATCCCTGCTGCTGTTAGAACTGCCGCAACCGATAAACATTCCACTGTACCTACCAAAGACGGACTGTTTTGTCTTCGCTTCCCGTAACTAGATGGCCCTCTGCATGTGGGCTCCAACTAAGTCCAAAGCCTTCTTTTGTGTGGCCCAACAATTCCAGTTGGGGATTCACCGTTCCAGACGGGACGCTGGAGTGCTTCGACCGATCCCAAATCATGACCCTCCCGTCTGTGCACATTGTTGCAATCATGTTGGGGTTCTGAGGCTGGTATCTCGCCTTGTTGACTTCGCCCTTGTGGTCAATCTTTTGCACAATATTGAACTTCACTTCCATCGCGCTCTTCTTGGAGCTGCCACCGTAGCCACCAATTTCCCCGCGCTCTTCATCGTAGTCTTCGGCTTCTGGGTGATTAGGATTGGGAAGTTGTACGTGCGCAATCTGCAAGTAGTTTTTGGCATCGCTTGATGTGTGTGTTCCCAACAACAGACGGTGAGTGGAGTAAGGTTTGTCAGGGTGTCTATGATATTTTAGCCAATTTCGTAAAATTCAAGGGAATAATCTTACTCTTGCTTGTCGGGAAGCCATTGCACAGTCAATGTTGGCCATTCCAGAGCTGTGCTCAAAATCATATCGTAGAGGAAGGGCGCATTTTTCTTCCATGTTTTGTACTCTGCGACATTGTTAGCCTAGGGAACCCACATGGGCGATATTGTCGTACCTTCGTTGATTATCTTCTCTTCGGTTCTCTCTTCTTCCTGCTCCTCCTGCTCCTCAATGTAGCCTGGACGAAAATATACTGTCAGAAGGTACCATTCGAACTTGTCAAGAGGCCGTACCATCGTCATAGGGTTCCATGGCTCGTGCGGGTGCTCAGGGGCTGTGAAACGTGTTTGTATTAGGTCGAAGTCGCCTGTGCAGAAGCGTGGCACGTCAAAAAGCGTTGCGCTCGACCGGGTGAAAGCTATTCAGAAGTGGGCAGGTTGGCGGACTGAAAGAAAGTAGGTCAGAGCTTCAGAAAACGCGCGCGGCGCGTTAATAGGCACTAGCCTTATTTGGGTTAGATACTTCCTCGCCGAACCGGGCCGAGATTATTCCGGCCTGCGGAGCCTAACCCGATCTCTCGCAATGACGGCCGCCTTCTCGACAAAGCAAACACCGCATCGCACTCTTTTTCTCGTTATTGCGTTTCAGAGCGCTCGTTGAAGAGCTTGTGTTTGGGATTCTTCATCTACAGCGACCCAGACTGGTCCCCATGCTTTTGAACTAGACCAGAAGATTTCACTCTTGATCCCAGTTCGGCGACCAGCCGCCTCATCTTTCTACTACTTTCCTTACTCGAATCATTGCCATAATCGCAAGCAATCATGGGTGTTCCAAAGTTTTTTCGCTGGCTCAGCGAGCGGTATCCAGCTATATCGCAGCTGATCGCGGAGAATCGCATACCGGAATTCGACTGCCTCTACCTTGATATGAACGGTATCATCCACAACTGCACGCACAAAGACTCGGATTCGCCTACGTTTCGTATGACGGAGGACCAAATGTTTATCGCTATTTTCAACTACATCGAACACTTATACGGGAAAATTAAGCCCAAGCAGCTGTTCTTCATGGCTGTCGACGGTGTCGCGCCTCGCGCCAAGATGAACCAGCAGCGCTCGAGACGATTTCGCACCGCTCTGGATGCGGAGACGGCGAAAGAAAGGGCCATCGCACAGGGAATCGAAATGCCCAAGGAAGATGCATTTGACAGCAATTGTATCACTCCGGGAACCGACTTCATGGCTCGCTTAACGCAACAACTGAAATACTTCATTAGCAAAAAGATTTCAGAAGACGTGGATTGGCAAGGCGTCGATATAGTCCTTTCTGGCCATGAAGTTCCTGGAGAAGGTGAACACAAGATTATGGAATACATCCGCCAAACAAAAGCTCAACCCAACTATGACCCGAACGTGCGCCATTGTCTATACGGATTGGACGCTGATCTGATCATGCTTGGCCTTCTCAGTCACGATCCTCACTTTTGTCTTTTGCGAGAGGAAGTTACCTTTGGAAGACAGACTCAGAAAAAGTCGAAAGAACTCGAGCACCAAAACTTCTATTTGCTACACCTTTGCATTGTTAGGGAATACCTAGAGTTGGAGTTTCAGGAATTGAAAGATCATCCTGAGCTCGGCATCCCTTACGACATGGAACGAATAATAGACGACTTCATATTGATGGCTTTCTTTGTTGGAAACGATTTCTTGCCCAATTTACCATACATGCACATCAACGAGGGTGCTCTTGGATTAATGTTCAGGAAATACAAAGAGGCGCTACCAAGAATGGGTGGTTACATCAACGAAGGCGGCAGCATCAACCTTCAACGTCTAGGCATCCTTCTTGACGAACTGACCGAATCTGAATTCAGATTTTTCGAGGCCGAGTATTCTGATGAGAAATGGATTCGCTCCAAATCCCAAGGTGTTGAAACTGTGGAGCTACAAAAGACCCCGAAATCTTTCACCATTACCCCGGCGCAAAAGAAAATTCTCAAGGACGTGAAGCAATACGTTTTGAATCGTCCTTCAAGTGCGCAGCATGCCAAGCCATTGGATCTTCCCCCATCACTCCCTGCAAGAGATCGCAAATTTGTTGAGCAGCTTGCAGACGATCTCCGACTGATGTGGACAACAATTACGGATGATCATGGTGATCGGTTTATCAGACTGCAACTTCCAGGGTCTACTACACCCAATGAAAATGGTGAGAATGCGGAGGAAGAAGAGGAGGAAGAGGAGGATGAAGAAGCGTCCATGGCACTTCGTCGAGTAATTAAAAAGTACGATAACGCCAAAGTTCATGAGCTTACCGCAGAGGAAGCCCAAACTGCTGCTGAGCAGAAATACGATGCCAAATTCAAAGAGTGGAAAGACAAATATTACACGGAAAAATTTGGATTTGGTCTTGACAACGAAGTAGAGATGAAAAGATTGACCGAGAACTATGTACAAGGCTTGCAATGGGTTCTGTATTACTACTACAGAGGCGTCGTGTCTTGGCCGTGGTTCTTCCAGTACCATTACGCGCCAATGATTTCTGGTAAGCCTTCCATTTCAGAGAGAAATTAAATTACAAACATATGCTGACCCCCTACACAGATGTCAAACTGGGTCTCGGAGCTGATATCGATTTCAAACTGGGACAACCATTCAGGCCGTTTCAGCAACTGATGGGAGTTCTTCCAGATCGCAGCAAGAGTATTGTCCCACGCGCATACTGGGATTTGATGACATCTCCAGAATCGCCCATCATCGACTTTTATCCTCGTGACTTTGAGCTCGATATGAATGGCAAGAAGATGGAATGGGAGGCGGTTGTGAAAATCCCTTTCATTGACGAAGACCGTCTCCTCACTGCCATGGCGTCGAGAGAACACCTTCTAACCCCAGATGAAAAGGCCCGGAATGACTTTGGTGTCAGTCTTAAATTCACCTACTCGCCATCTATCGAGTTCGTCTATCCATCGTCACTCCCTGGAGTATTTCCAGACATCCCGAGTTGTCATTGTATTGAAAATATCTTTGACCTACCGACGGTAAATGGACTTGAGCCATGGGCGCGCCTTGTTGATGGCGTGAAACTTGGTGCATCTGCTTTGGCAGGTTTCCCTAGTATGAAGACTCTGCCGAATGCCGGACAACTCGCCTTCCATGGGGTCAATGTTTTCCAGCAGGAGAGCCGGAAAGAGAGTATGGTCATCACTCTTCTTGACCCCGAGTCGAGGTCAAATATTGAACTTGCGAAGCAAAAGCTTGGACAACGAGTTCATGTTGGATACCCGTTCCTTCAAGAAGGCCTCGTGGTCCGGGTTTCCGATGAACTTTTCGATTACGTGCTTCCTGCGGGCGAGAAACATGTGGTTTCTATACCACATTCACCCCCTCAGATAGAACAGTGGGCTCGGAAGTCCGACAAAATTGAGGGTTACTACAGCAAGCGGCTTGGTATGATCATCGGCTCCGTGGATGCGATAGTCCACATAGACCTGCTCAAGGGATTGAATAAAAACGACGACGGCGCAACGATTAAGGAATTCGGGGAGATCCCTGGCCAAGAGACCGATTACGCCTTGCAGCTCATCGTTGACCAAGTTATCAGTGAAGACGAGCGCTTCATCGAAAGAGAAGCTCTGCCGATTGAAGAGGAGTTCCCCGAGGGCTCCAGAGGCTTTTTCCTCGGCGAGTTCAACTACGGAAGACCCGTTCAGGTTGTTGGCCACGAGAATGGAAAGGTCAACGGAGTATTGGGTGCTGTGAAAGGAAAGGAACCTGAGTTTGGAAAACTACATGCTCGGGAAGCAGAGAAACTTTCGCCTTACACGCCATCGTTTGCCATTGCAAGAAACCTGCGGCTGAATCCTCTAGTATTGGCAAAAATTACATCGTCGTTTTCGGTCACGATAGATGGCCAGCGTGCCAATCTTGGCCTTAACCTGAAGTTCGAGGCGAAGAAATTAAAAGTGCTAGGGTACTCGCGCCGCGGAGATAGTGGATGGGAATTCAGTCTCAAGGCGATTGAGCTTATCCAACAGTACATGATCAATTTCCCTGATTTTATCGCCGGTATTCAACGGAATCCACAGGGCGACAAGTACGAGCCTACGGACTTCTATCCCGAAGATATTGCAATGACGAAGATCAAAGAAATCAAGAACTGGCTTAAATCAATTGAGGCTAAACACTTTGAAAAAGTGCCTCTTGATGCAGAGCAGTTGGACTCTGATGTTGTGAAGCTCATTGAAGCTGATGCGGACCGCTTGGCACAAACCCAATCACAGCCAGAAATTAAGAAATTGAGGGGTGTTCCGCGACAAGGTCTCTTGAAACCGGCTGATGTGGAACATCGACTTGGAAACCAAAGGTTTTCTCTTGGAGACCGTGTTGTTTATGCGCAAGATTCGGGCAAAGTACCAATTGCTACGAGAGGAACTGTGGTTGGTCTGACACGCACACCACGAACGGTCCTTCTAGATGTCGTTTTTGATGTGTCATTTATGAGCGGAACTTCGCTTGGTGATCGTTGCTCGCCTTTCCGAGGCCAGACCGTACCAATTCACTCCGTTCTCAACCTCACAGATCGACAGCTGATCGCTGGGACACGTGCTGCAACGAACCAGAAAGCTCATTTGGGATCGAAAAATGTTGGATATGGTGCACCACTTGGACCCGGTGGACAGGGACAGCTGAAAGAAGCACATGCTCCCCCTCCACTACGAGGTTCTTACCGCGGTGCTATCGCCGGGCAACAAAATGGCCATGGTCGAGGTGGCGCAAATGGCACATCGACAAACCTATCGTTTCGCCCTCACCCCACTGCAGACGGCCATGCAAATGGCAATTCTCGTGGAGGACGAGGCCGTGGCCGTGGCACTCGTGGCCAGGCGCGCACTGCTAGGGGTGGATACACCGCTCTAGAGAATGGAAACCCTGAAGAGGGGGTCATCAACAACAACCCAAACTTCCGGCCTCAGAGCTTCAACCGGGTTCCGCCGCCAGCCAGTTTGAACAATGGAAGTGGACGAGGTCACTCTAATGGAAACCGCGGACGAGGCTCGAGAGGAAATTCGTCGCGTGGCCGTGGTACAGACCAAGGAAAGAAGAGGGGTTAATTGAGCTCAAGCAAGGAGGATAGGAGCCTGTACAAAAAACATGAGTAATGTTTTATTGTGACGAAGCGCATGTATGGGTGATGCAGTCATGAAGTGACGATTTTCTATGATTCTACAAAGAGTTGAGGAAAATATTTGGTTCATACACATGTAGTTTAGCTCATACGAATTCCCACGAAGTGGTTTTTTTTTTTTTTTTTTTTTTTTTTTTTTTTTTTTTTCCTATCTGCAACAGCCCCTTTGGCATAATGCATAATGCATAATCTATTGATGCGATCAGCCGAGTCGGTGCCTGAGGCTCCAATGGCTAAAGTCACATGACCTTGGTCCCGAACTGCGGTCGAGCGGTCTTTCCCTCGACCTCCTCAACCTACACTACCGAAGTTCCCCGTCAAGCTGTGTTACCTCTATTGCAGCCCAGTGCAAGTCTTCATTCGCTCGATTAACCTTCTAAAATGGACTTTACTCAGTAAAATACTTTTTGAAGTCACTGTCATTCGTTGTGGCCTGGGAGAGTACACCGAATCACTTCCGTCGCGTTCGTACCACTGCTAGTGCCAACCACCTCAGGCTCAACTAGCATTCGGTCCAGCCTCTCATTTTACAAGTTCTCTTTCTATTTCACAGCGATGTCCTCAGGGTGGGATATACCTTACTTGTACCCGCTTCCAGACGATCCTTTGTGGCTACTTGTTATCGGCTGTCGCCGTTATGCGTTACCCCGTACCTATTTGAGGCCGCTGTCCACCTTCAGTCTTCCACGAAGATCGCTAGAACAACGTCGCATAAGCGTCAATTCACCATGATTCAATGCCAATCTATGGGCGTCATGACTTCACAAAGCGCCTACACTTGTCAGCTGACGTCCCAGCTGATGAACCAAGTTTCCGATAGTGGTCGTTCAGTGACTTGACGACATTTCGCATACTCGGTACAATTCGATGCGGCTGGCGACTGATCCGGGGATCATTCGGTGATACGCTCAGGAGTTATAAAACAAAACTCAAGTTCTCATCTTTGTGGTCCATTGTGAAGACCTGAAGATCGCCCACCTGCTTTGATGCCATCTGAGAAGTCGATCCACTTTATCTGTGGTATTGGTGCAAGAGATACATGCGGACCCAAAGCAGCGCACTGACACTGACTTCCATCGAGTGAAGTTCTTCGCTCTCGCAATTCGTAGATAGCTTGTTGGGGATGGACATGTTCCCGACGCATCGCCTCACTAGAAGCTGCACTTCACCGTGCCTCATCATGTTTTCATGCAGAGAACGATATCGTCTGCATAAGACATTCATCGATATCTCAGGAGTCGGCTCTTTTCGACACATATCTACTACACATGCCATTCGGTCATGGGGCGGGGTTGTGGCCGATTAGCTGGCCTTGGGTTGACTATGGGGCAAAACGCATAAGGCCCGCACATTTATGCGAGAACTGTCGATCATATTACTACCGACAAAAGATTATCGTAGAGCTTCTCATCTGAGAAGAAAGTCTTTAGTTAGGCGAGGTTCTCGCATCCCCTGTGTGTGCTGCAAAGTGGTGCTGGGAAAGCAGCTGACCGTAGATGGACTTGCGAGTCTACAAGGAGCAAGCATATTAAGCTTCATGTGCGGAGGTGCGTATTATATCCCCCATTCCAGGGCCCTGTATAGCCTGCGCATGTCTTTTCTTACACCTTGGTCTCCGAACAGGGCGAGCGCAACCACACCGGCCCGCGATTGTAGGGCCGCGCCGGAAAAACCGATCCTCCGCCAAGCCCAGCGCTACTCGCCGCAGAGCACCAGTTTGACCCAGACACGACAATTCCACGGAATACGCATGATATGTTCGATCTGAGCGACCACGCGCCTTAACCTACCCATCGCCACCCGATATCACCAGTAACCGCGTCTGCATGTACATGCGTTACTCGAAGTTTTGAACGGTTGCGTCTTCACACCAGATGCAGTGATCGAAGATTGCATGGCTGGAGCTCGAGAGAGTTCGGGGTTGAGAGACGAGTGGAAAGCCTCCCAAGAGTCTCGAGGGACTGGCCGAGATCGCGATTTCGACCGAGGTCGCGGACGTGGTGTCGGACACGACAGGGGTCGCAACAGAAATCGAGGCAAATACAAACCCGCTGGGTTTGATCGTCGATCAAAGTCACCACCTACAGAGCACCGACGGCTTTCGTCCAGCCACGAATTTACCGGGAATCACGATCCATCTTTCCCCGCGCCGTCGGTTCCTCGTGGGTCATCACGGTCACTAGGTCCCTCGCGTATCGACGGAGACATGAAGCGGTCTTACGAAACGAGCGGAACCCCATCTCGCAACTCCCCACAGCGTGACCCCGATATCACAGGCTCTTATCAAAAAAGGAAACGGAGTCGTAGCCGTTCTCCTCAAGACTCTCAACGGGATCGCTATCGTGACAACCGGAATAACCACCACAGTTCTCGCGGGAGACCTAACAACCGTGGGAAAAACCAAAGGAAAGAACGGTTCCAGGATAGCGCGTCAAAAAATTATCCAAATCGACGAAGGAAGTCCAATAAATTCGGATCCCGTCGAGAAGAAGAGTTTGAATCGAATTCTCGCCCCTTCGAGTCGCGTTCATCTTATCCAGCGGGTCGACGCGACTCTCGACCGGACAACAACTTCCGACGATCAACCAGTCGTGATTCGGAGAATAAAGACCGTTTGGAACGCGGCCAGTCACGACATTCCGCACGCTCGGTCTTCTCCAGATACTCAAGATCTGCTTCACCAAACCAAGATCGCCAAATGAGCCCCGCTCGGTCATTTCTGCCTGCTGGCGAGGACCCAAGGAGGTCCCCATCTCGATCAGCTCCATCCTTTGACGCTGGCAATCAGGGCGATGCTCCAGATAACGACGGTCGCACGCAAGGATCGTTCTCTAGGAATCCCTCCAGGGGACCAGATTCACACGCCAACCAGCGTGGAAGACCGCATATGAATTATAATAGCCCATACCATGATTCACCTCAATCCGGGTCACCTCACTCTGGTAGCCGGGGAGGATGGGCCGGGCAGCACGGGTAAGTTTCGGAAAAACGCATTTCTCTTTCTTTCTTTTTTCCTCTTCTCGTTTTCTAATAAAGGCTATAACAGGAACCATTCACCTCAGTATAGGTCTCAAGAACCACCACAGGGACCCTCGTACCAAGGCTCAAATCACAATCAATCCAGTCACCCTAGTTCACCTCGGCGTGGAAATCATCGAGGCGGCTATCAAGACCGTCGATTTACCAACCATGCCTCACAGTCTTACGGCGGATCAGCCTCGCATCGTGGTAGAGGACACTTTAGTAATCTTCAGTGGGTTGCATCGAAACCGCGGAACCGTGGGGGACGTCAAGATTCTCCTGGGTCTCATATTTTCTCTGGTCCGAACACGCCACAGACTCAGCATCAGCTAGACGAAAGACCACTGGCTGATTCCGAAGATTATCGTACTGCTTCTAATCTACCTGAGGATACACAAGGCGAAGATGCGGGACCTAAACACGACTTGGAACCTGAGAACAATCAGAAAATGCCTCCACCCGGTAGGCCGTCCAGTACGTCGACAACTCCTGCCAAGGAAGGCGGCAAGTTCAGTTTTGCCTTTAAATCAAAAGCAACTCCTGCACCTGCAACCAAGCCTGTCCCTGATTTAGCGCAAAGAATGCAAGTTCGAGAGCCTCCACGCGCTCCTGGACCGCCCCCTCGGGCGCCAGACCCTCCACCGCGACATAGGTTGCCAGGCCCCCCTCCGCCGAAATTCAAACATGACTCTCGGCCTGATCGACGGGACCGTGACTTCCACCGTGGGCGTGGTAGGGACGATCGAAGAGATTTCCGTGATAGGAATCCACGTGACTCACGAAGAGATGATCGACGCTTCGATTCGCATGATGATAGACGGCGTGATGATCATCGACCAGATGGTAGACAGGACCGACGCCGCGAACGGTCGTCTGAGCCGAAGAAGCCAAAAAAGATGGTCAAGCGCTTAAAACCTCGTCCCACAATACCGGAAGAATACCGGCAATCTGAATCTGTCTATTACCGCAAACCCGGAAACGAATCCGTGATTGGTGCCGGTACATATGGCAAAGTTTTCAAGGGATTGCATATATATACCAAAGGAATGGTTGCCTTGAAACGAATAAGGATGGAAGGAGAGAAGGATGGGTTTCCTGTTACTGCCATCCGGGAAATTAAACTGCTGCAACATTTACGGCACAACAACATTGTGAGCTTGTTGGAGGTCATGGTAGAGAAGAATGAGTGTTTCATGGTTTTTGAATACCTGTCCCATGACTTGACGGGTTTGATCAATCATCCTACATTCACACTCACCCAATCACACAAGAAGGACCTCGCAAAGCAAATGTTTGAAGGTCTTCATTACCTTCACCATCGTGGTGTCCTTCATCGGGACATCAAAGCCGCGAACATTCTCATCAGCAATCGCGGCCAGCTGAAGTACGCAGATTTCGGATTGGCAAGATTCTTCTCCAAAAGCCTGCAGCTTGATTATACCAATCGTGTGATCACAATTTGGTACCGACCTCCGGAATTGCTTCTCGGCGACACTAGGTATGGGCCTGCAGTCGATGTTTGGAGTGCAGCTTGTGTCTTTGTTGAGATGTTCTCCAAAAAAGCCGTCTTCCCTGGAGACGGACGAGAAATCAGCCAGCTTGAAAAACTGTATACCAGTTTGGGAACGCCAACCCGAGCCGAATGGCCCAGCATTGTGGACATGCCATGGGTTGAACTCTTGGGTCCGACAGAGAGAAAAAAGAGGGTTTTTGACGATATCTACAAGGACCTTCTTAGTCCTGCTGCATTGGACCTGGTGTCTAAGATCTTTCAGTATGATCCTGCGAAACGACCCACGGCGGAAGAAGTACTCGCACACGACTACTTTGTTGCTGAAGAGCCGGGTCCACAACAGGCTATAGAGTATGTACTCATTTTTTTTTTTTTAACTTTGTCTAATTTTTGGTTCAGGTTGGAAAATATCCAAGGCGACTGGCATGAATTCGAGTCAAAGGCACTTCGAAAGGAGAAAGACCGAGAGGCCCGGAAAGAAAAGGAAAACAAGGACAAAGAGAAACGCAAAGCAGTCTCGCAAGATGACGAGCGCGAGGCGAAAAGGCCGCGGCAAGAAACAGAGGACGCAGAACACCGGTGATTGTGTTTGCTTGATCATTGTCCTGTATTAGTCTCGTTGACCTAATATCCACTAGTGGCTTCTATTTGAAAGGGACAAGGACTAGGTCTGTTTATTTGGCTGATTCAAACAGAGCAGCGCAGGTTTGTGTAGGTATATGCGTGGTGCCATTGCTGAGACACGGGAATATCTCGAGGTCAATTGATATAGAAAGAATCTAAACAAACCAAGTTTAATTGAAAGATACATTTTTGAACATTCATACTGCATCCATTGATGTAAATATATTGATGTAATCTCATGAATTGAGAATCGATATATCCACTATGTATCAAAGTCCATGCGTCTATATACTGATAAAACCATCTATGTAGGGTCATCTAAATGACAGATAATACTAAAACTATCTATCTACATCCTAGCAAGCTTATCGCCAACATATTCCTTGCTAATAGCAGCCTGTATTAACTGATTGGCAATCGCAGTAGGCGGCGGAAGTCTCAAATTGCCCTCGACGTAGTTTGGACTGGCTGGCTCGCCCAACGAGCTGACGCCGTTCTTCAACGCCTCCTCCACTTCGGCCACGGGGAACCACTTGGCGTCTTCTAGCTCGGGATCGTGTGCCAGACTGATGGTTTCGTGTGCCGGATCGCTGACTTGCGCAATGGCCCCAATCATCAGGTTTGCCGGATATGGCCAGGGCTGAGTTGAGTGAATTATGACGCGCGACAGAGTCACGCCGGCTTCTTCCCACACCTCGCGACGCACAGCGTCCTCTACGGACTCGCCTGGTTCGATGAATCCGGCCAGAGTCGAGTACCAGTGCGGCGGAAAGCGTTTTGAGCGGCCCAGCAGTATCCGCTTGCCGTCGACGGACAAGGTAGCAACAATGATGGTCGGGTCCGTTCGGGGGAAGGACAGGTTAGAGATGGTGGTTCTGGTAGAGCAGCCTGGCTTCTCTGCAGCGAGGGCCTTGTCGGTGGGTGGGCATGCGCGTTTTGTGCCGGCGTTGACTGAGAGTGTGGGATGGCTGCAGGTGCCACAGAACTTGTTGCGGTTGTTCCAGTCCAAGTATGCTCGGGCTTGCGCGAAGATGGCGCCTATGATTTTACAGTCAGATATCATGTAGACGAGAAGAGAGAATCAGATCTGAACAAGCATAGCATACCCTCATCCGGCGGCAGTGTCATATGCGTCCGCGACAAGTACGGCGTGACACCCTTCGCCTTGAGCTCCTCCAGCAGCGTACGCGTGTTGGCCTTTTGCTCATCGCTGCCCTTTTCACTCACATCCAATCCAAAATACGGTCGTCCTTTGTAAATCTTCCACTGGAACAAATCGTCTCCATTGGCGTCGCTGGTCTCGTCAACACCCAGAAAGACCAGGTCCGGCTTGGTCACGCGCGAGTCGAATTCGCGAATCATCTCCTCTTCGGACTGGTCAAAACACGTTGACGGGATTATTTTCTGCACGTCGGCATACTGGGCCTTGAAGATGGCAGTCGGCGACTGGACGAGCGGGGAGAGGTTCTCCAGCAGGATAAAGCGAGACGAAGGGTGGTTGACGGCGGCGGAGAGAAAGGCGTGTTCTGTGCGGAGGAACGACAGGCGGTTGAGCGGGGAACCTGCATGGGAGCTTCATCAATCACAAATACTGAGAATATCGACAAGAAATCAAGAAGTACCCCCAAAGTAGTTGACCGTCTCCCTGCCAAAGCGTCGGGCCAGCATCGAGTCCGCCTGGATGTGGGCTGGCGCGGGCAGTTGGGGGTCTGGATGGGGGATGCTGCTCATCGTGGTCGCGTAAAATGAAGTATATAGAGTGTCGCTAGTATCAATAATAAAAAAGTAGAGAGGTGGTTGTTTTGGTGTTGACCCTCAACGTCCAATCCCCCACCTGGATTAATCAGCACGCTGTTTCGGCCGAGGTACGAGGACCGGAGAGAAGGCCAGTCTTATTACTTTTGTTCTGTTAACACTTGATGATTCCTATTTAATTAATTGATAATCATCAAGTGTATCGGTTGATAGAATTCATGTATTCATGCTCTGGGCAACCACCCCTCACTATCGACGTCATACTCTTCTCCACTCGCCTCCTGATAAGATCAATCGATGTTCTAGACAACTTGTAGACATTTCAACATGGCAATCATAGCTTACTAAAGGGATTTGTCGTTACCCAGGCCAACTTAATTCAAAATCCAACAGATTTCATTATGATGGCTACCCACTACGATATGTAATGAACGTTATTGCCAGGCTCGGAGAACGCATGTATCTGCCACGATATTTGTATAATAGGAATCGGGAAACCTGTGGGGAAGACTAAACAAACACAAAATAGCTGACCAGTAAGGTGTATCAATGGTGTTTTGACGTATTCTATAATCATAACCAGTTCCTAAGAACTCAAAGCGGCACCACTCGTTTGAGAAATTTTGGCTGGTCTGCTGATTGGGAAAGACAGTAAAGAACGGGCAACAACCTTGTTGTGTTTGTCACGGAGTGTTTAAAACTAAAGGCAGCAGGAGTCGTGATTATTGAGGACTTAGACATGAGATATTGCTCTTGTGGCTATATTGCCTCGGTAAAGATTGATTCTCAGTCTGGTGAGTGGCAGCCATGAGCAAGCACATGAACGAGTCGGGAAATCATCGGAAAACACATTCAACATTTAGTACTGCTGTTATAGCCCAAGATTAGAACACTGGTACCATTTATCGGTACATCCTGCTTCTTTTCACACATCAGCATCCTGTTCACTCCCCGGCGTACCGCCATAATGTTGTTCGCAGCTCTTGTGACCCTCCTAGCAACGACAAGTTCTACTGACCTCGCTGCACGATGGACCGGTGTGCGAAAATTTCTTCCCTTACTCTCCGTGAAACGATTTAATGTCATCGCTGGCGTTGGCGAGAAACTCCTCTCTTAACAGATGGATGGTGGCAAGTCGTTCGAGGACATATACTGGACGAACTATTGGACTAGACTTGCGACAGAACAGTTGGAGCGCTTCGAGAAAGAGATAACAAAAGCTGGTTTGCAATTCACTCAGGCCTAGCTAGACGAGCATGATGAGCCCGTGATGCCATCCCCGGAAGTCTTACTATTCCTCAGCAAAGGGGCCACCCTCATCACACAGACACCGCCAGGTATGACAGTAAACCTACAGGCGGTCGCAGGTGAAGAGGACCAGAGCAGCTTTGCAGCCGTGGAAGCCTTGCTCAAAAGCGTGGGTTACTACTTCATTGCAGCATGGCCTGGTCGAACGTCGATGCGTGACCGAGCATACCGCACATGCGAGAGACTCTTTGACATCCTCCTCGACGCAACTGCACCAACGATCGATGTAAGAGTGGAGCGGCACAGAGTCCAGACAAACGGTGAAGAGGTCAAATTGTATGCACTGTTGCTAGTAACCAAGTTTACTATTGTAAGACTTTCGGGTATTTTAATTTCGAATGGACTTGAAGGCACCAACGTCGAGACTTTTAGCAGTGCCCTAAGGTCCCAATCCTCTATATCGAGCTGTTTCTTCTTCATGGAGATGCCCGGCACGTATGCTTACAAGAGTCCCCTGCGTAAGGTTACATCTGAGAGTATCTACTCAGATGCTCAATATTGCGGCTCCTTTTCCTTCAATCATGACCGCACCTTCGCAGTTCTCAAGTTCATGCTGATATTTGACTTTGTACTCAGAAAAGTCGTTCAACTCCGTAAGAGAGGGATCGTTTGCACGAAGGACCGAGAGAACCCACAACCGATTGGCGATATAAGGATATGTCGCTGCAAGAAGAATTACTATCTGGACTCAAAACTCCCGTTAGCAAGTTCTCATTTTGACTCGAGGAGCTGGTCTTATTCCTGCTCCTTGGAGGTCACGGAAAGGGTTATTAGGGTTAGGGTTAGGGTTATTTTTCCGTACCACCAAAGTCTTCAAGAAGGAGAGACGTTCTCCGAGGGTGAAAATTGCCATGACTTGGACTCTTCAGAATTTCCTGTGTCAATTTCAAGGACTTTGTGAAGCTGTAAGGTGATCTGTACACTTACTTTATTGATAAACTTGGCCTCGGCTCGAATGAAGTCAGATCATTTGATATTACGGTAGCAACTGATGGTCGGGAAATGAAGACAATTTTCCGGCCTGCATATAAAATCACGTCAGGCCATGGCCCATCAATCGGTATCTCGACAATTGCATGTGAATCAGTGGAAGCTGGAAAACGGACCTTCTATTCACGTCCGTTTACTTGAACTCTTTGCTCACCCCTCGCCATTATTACGCAGTTAACGCACACTATCGGTAGCAAGATAGATTCCACCGGTGAATTACGACCTATCCAGCGATACATCACCTCCCATGATCGAACCACGGGAAAATCCATTGCGATCTACGCGAAGCCACCCGAGGAAACAATGCGCGATGACACAGTTCGATTCCATGTCCCGTACACGATTTCAACGTTCCCCCCAGATATGAACAACGATAAAGATCTCAAGGCCCATAAACTCCTAATGTCTTCCGCTGCCAATAGGAGGTGTCAGAATTAGTTGATGCCTAGAAACAACATATCACGATGCAGCTGAATAAAACATACCGTGACGGAAATAACAGAAAAAATACGAGCTGAACTTAGTGTTGGCGTAATATAACGGTTTAGCGCGTAACACTGCGGACGGGTTTGCCCCGTCGACAGAGCCCGGTTTGCTGCCTGCCTGCGCCATCACATTATAAAAGCAGCCCCTCGAGGCATGGTCGATTTTGGTATTTTTTTTTTGGTATCGAAAATAAATCATATCAACATGTCTTCTTCGCCAGACACCGTCAATACTGTTGAAATCGACATTGCCGACCTCCCAACCAAATCGGTGACGTTCTCCCTGACCAAGGCAACCGTTATTCGCGAAATCAAAGATGTCCAGATCCAGGTAAGCTTTTTTAAACAAAAGTGTCTTTATTCATCTCAAACTAATATCTGAAAGCCCCGTGCAAACGAAATCATTGTCTCCGGGCTCGACCCCCAACTGGACCCTGACTCGGTCCGCGTAGATGGCTATGGCTCAGCCACCATCACCAACATCCAGACAGAGATTGTCCCGCGCAAAACCCGCTTTGAGGATGTCCATCCGGTGGACGATGACAGCGATGAGTCAGACTCTTATCTGAGTGAGCTCGATAACGAGCGCGGCCCCGGCAGAATGGCTATTGACGAAGCCAAGGCAGAACTCCATTTGGCCGAGGCAGCACTGGCAGCTTCAAAGGACACTCAGGCAGCTTCAGTCAAACTACTCGAGTTTCTGGATCAGTATGGCAAAACATTGCAAGCTAAGGACGTCGAGGTCTCCAAGATGAACGATTTCTTGAATGTTTACAGCAAACAACGCAGCGCGGAGAGCTCCCGATACCAGCAGGCTATCACCGAGAGTGTGACACTGCAAAAGAATGTCGAGAAAGCCTCCCAGAAGCTTGCCCGTGCTGAGAAAGTATTTGCCAAGAAGAAGAAAGCCGCCACTCGTGATATCCGCAAACAGCAAGAGAAAAAGGCCCACGAAAAGCAGCAGAAGCGGTTGGAAAAGCAGCGCACTTTGGAACAACGCCGTAAATTCTGGACAACCAGTGTCGGTAAAGTCGTTATTCACTTGGATGGCTCATCAGTCTTCACTCCGGGCTCGAGTAGACGAGGCTCTGTCATTTCCTTTGACGAGAAGCACCCATATTCTACGTCTCCGGAGAAGGAAACTGCCAATCTCATTCTGACATATGTAGTGCCCTACGCAAGCTGGGTCCCTCGCTACGAGCTCAGAATCAACACTCCTGCATCCTCTGCCAAACTGGTCTATCGTGCCGAGTTTGGCAACTTCACGGCCGAGACGTGGAAGGATGCAAACATCACATTCTCGACCTCTCAGACTACTTTTTCTGGACTGGAGGAGAAAATACCACAACTGGATCCCTGGAACATCAAACTTGCAAAAGCAGGAGGGTTTGATACCGGGGATAGAATCTGGGCCAGTGGCCTACACAGTCAAAAAGAAATATCTTCAAACCATCTTTCCAACAATAACAATCCCAAGTCGTCGGGACTATTCGCTCCCAAACCAGTATTACAACGTGGCGAGCGCTTAGATTCTTCGGCTGCGGCTAGTATGTTTCGTCAATTGCATGGTTATTCAGTATCTAATAGAAATGCAGGATTTGGTCCAACAGCACCAGCACCAGGATTCGCACCTACAGCACCATCATACGCACCTACAGGATTTGGTTCTAATGGAAGAAGCCTATTCGGTAGTTCAGCAGCCCTAGGACAGGCAAGTCAGGCTGCTACAGCGTCATTATTCGGTCCAGCACAGACGAATCCACCTCCTCCTTCGGGGTCATTATTCGGTGCTGCCCGGCAAGCAAGACCGGAATCTGACCCAGAAGAATCCGATTTGGAACAGGGTGCGATTCTGGGAGGTGACGACGCAGCGACATTAAACCCAGAGCTCAATGCTCTCGGCTATCAAGACTCGCAGCGTCAAAACTATGGTCTGACAACCTCCTATGAGCTTTCTGGAAAACGCACCATCACTCCATCCTCGGTCAAACGTCGCCATGTCATAACCGAACTAGATCTCAAATCCGTCACCATTTCTCACGTGCTCGTGCCCAAACTGCGCTGTGCGGCGTTCCTGAAAGCCCGCATCACAAACACTACTACTACAAGCCTTCTGCGCGGAACGGCCGGCATGACTGTCGACGGTACATTCCTTGGCTCGATTTCACTACCAAACTGCGAGCCTGACAACTTTGTCGACTTGTCTCTCGGCGTCGACCCGTCTATTCAAGTCACATATGCCAAACCAACCGTGCGCCGCGCAACGTCTGGCTTCTTCGCCAAAGACGACTCGGCCATATTCACGCGTACGTGCTGGATCAAGAATACCAAAAAGACCACTGCTTCGATCACCGTCTTTGATCAAGTCCCTGTCAGCGAGGATGAGCGTCTGCGTGTGAACATTCTTGAGCCAAAGGGGCTGGAGCAGGAAAATGACGTTACGAAACTAGATGCCCTCTTTGCCAAGGGAGAAAAGGGCAAGGGCCAGATTCATCTATTGAAGAACGGCCTCTTGAAATGGGCTATTGAAATCAAGCCTGGGAAGGACGTGAAGCTGGTGCTCGAGTACGAAAGCCGGATTCCGAGTGGGCAGAAGATTATTGGACTGCAGTAATTTTTGTGAATCTGTATAGTTTAATGAATGAATAAATGTGACATAGCTTACAAATTGAATATATTGATCCGAGAAACACCGCTAATGCTTTTTTTGTACTTCGTAGACATCTTCACCTTGGAATACCAGTCACTTTCTGCACAGCTTCTTCCTCTGGCAAGCTAGGGTCAATAACTCCAGCCACTTTGAGAATATCCACCGTCTTCTCAACAACCTTTCGGTCCAGACCTCTAGTACCCTTGAAAAACCGTGTAGCTTTAAGCCAATCCCGCGCATCGTCTTCAGCATACTTGCAGCCGAGCTCCCCAGTGCCCAACAGTCCCACCACCTCATCAGTCTTGCTCTCGAACTCCGCAATTCCCTGGTCGAACAGGCCAAACAGTAACTTGAGCGTTTCATCATTCTCAGGGGATGAGAAAGTCTTGGTCGATGCTGTAATAAGCCACGAAGGCCACGGAGTATATATCTCGCCAATTTTCTTGAGCGGCGGGTTAGGATATGCCGATGGGTCCGAGGGCTGGAAATAGGATTTTGTAGTAAAGTGCTCCCACATGAAAAATTCGGCTTTGTGTGGGCTGTCAGATACACCTTCTCGTAGACCGGCAAAGGGGCCTAGGATGGCAGGTTTCAGGCTCTCGGCGGCCCAGCCTTCTTGCTGAGAGAGGACGAATGACATGATATGCGAGCCACTTCATCCATCGTCAGTGAGTCTGGCAACAATACGTATAAGAGATAGATGGAAAAAGACTCACCTCCCCAGCCGACTCACGCCAACCCGCGAATCCTTCAAATCAGCCACCCCATCCAAATCTGCCCTCTCCTTGCCCGTGACAATCGCCCATCGCAACGGCGTCTCCACCCACTGTCCAACAATCTTATAACCGCCACCACTCGCCGCGTTGTTCTCATTGAGTTGCTGTTTACCCGTGAGTCCCGCAATCCAGCCTTCAGTCAGACCGATGCCGATGTCGATTTCGTCCGCGCGCAGAGATGTGATCATATGGCCTGTGCCGGCGGGGAACGGGATCAGGGAGAGTTCAAAGGGGAGGTCCTTGTATGAGGATTGGCGGATGGAGAGGTGAAGAGGCGTTAGGTAGTGTTCTGTGTTGATGTTAGCTAGCTGTTTTTATTATTGTTTAGGAGTAAAGTACCGGGCACGTAGCCGATGCGGATGGTGGGCTTGCTGGATGCCATTGTCGGTTATTATATCAATTTGAGACAATCTTTTGAAAGAATGTCTCCAATGGTGATGGCAGTTGAAGAAGCTGTCTTCTGTTGCAAGAGAAAGGCGGGGGTGGTCCGCGGGGTCCTCCGAGCATTAATATCGGCATGCCGTTTCCGGAAGTAAAATGATCCAGATACTAGCGATATATCAATTTAGGGTACTTTAATGTCAATTGATCTATATATGAGATGCATACAATAATATCTGCGGTCTATGACTATATACAGTGCTAATCCCTGGCCCTAACCAACACCAAAAAATGCTGTCAACCCATGCGAATGTCTTTCTCGTGGGTGCCCCATCGGTCGCCGTCCTCCTGTGACCGGCGCTCAGTGGGCTTGCCATTGCCAAACATCAAATACTGAATACCCAGGTAGCAATCACAAATGCACTGGAAAGTGGCGCAGAACTTGAAAGCCGGTGGGATGGCATCGTTGGTGTAAAACAGATAGCTCATTTTCATAGCATCACCTCCAAGCCAGGCGACCAGTACGGACAGTCGGAATCCCTTGCAAGAGCGGGAGCGCTGGTTCGCAAGGACCTGGGGCACAGGTAGAAAGGCCTCGACGCCCAGACCAAGGCATCCGAGGATGTCGGTATAGGTTTGGTTATTAGAGATGAAGGGGCAAAACACCTGGATCACGAAAAGAGTCGCCGTGAAGTAGGCCAGGAAAATCCAGTATCTAGATAAGAAAACCATTAGCATCAACGAACAATTCTTGTCTACGCGCAATCACACGTACGGCTTCTCCTGTCTCCATCGCCAGAAGTCAAAAGGTCGAGGAATGCCCGATCCCGACTTGTCTTGCTGGCCACTGAATGGCACATGCTCGACGCTGTTCTTTGCACCCGGAGTTGGTCGATTGGCCAAGGCGATTTTCAGTAAAATGGCTTGCACAAATATCATATTGACTGCCTGCAGTAGAAGCGATGTCGCGTAGTGGTCACCAAACCAGAAAAAGACTCTATCAATGACGCGTCGTCAGATTTTATAGCCACTAAGGAAAACGGTGAGCGGACTCACTTGAAGATGGATGCTACAAGCATGATAAGAGGAATGTCTAACGAGAAACCGGCGGAAGATTTGCTCTTGTGAATGCTATATATTTGGTCGGCATAGGAGGTGAAGGGTGACGTGATGAGGCTGTCGCATTGAACCAGCATTAGCAAGCGTCTCATTTACTGCAGGACGTTGTGAATCCGTACAAAAAAGGAGCGGCATATTCGAGGATGATATCGAGAAGCCACATCTTGAGAGGAAGGGACCGGACGCGGCCTGGCGGACGTCTTTTTGCTTTTCAACTGTATAATAGGACACAATTGCGCCGTATAATGGTGCTGTCGCTGTCTTATACAGGAATTCAGCGCAGATGGTTGAAAGAAAGAAGAGAGAGAAAAGCAGGCTGAGTGAGGACGACCAGCGCAGCCCCAGCTTGCTCCAGGAGGTTTGATTGGGTGCGGGTCAGCCGGCGCCAATCATAGTCTCTGGGAACACGCTAGTCCCGATACGGCTAGGCATGTATCAGATCAGCCTGATCGCGTTCTATTATTGTTCAGTGTTCATACTTCGGAGAGTTCATGCAGAAAGAACAACATCCAGCCTTCTATTCGTTGCTGTCTACTATATTGCTAGCCTTATAAAACATCCGCCAATATACACCTAAAACTCGATCTTCCACGACCGGCCAATACCCACGTTCGGGTTTTTAACGACCGCATAAGCAGCCTTACCACCCTGGGCACTGGTGAACTGCAACGGGGCAGTGCTGGCCTCTTTGACTCCGTCTTCGATCACCGTGACGCTAGACTTTTGCTGCCATTCTGCCGGGGCGCCGACGACTATGATCCTCTCCACGCGCACATTGGTCATTGCCTTGAGGTATTCATTAGTCTTAGGGCCCGAGGCGCCGATGTTCTCAGAGGAGAGGGCCGAGTCGGCGAATTGGAAGCGTCGGTGGATAAAGCCGCCCTTTTCGAAATCGTAGCTCTCTCCGTCGTCAACATAGAGCGTTCCTTCACCAGCGCCATGCTGGTCCAGGACCACCACCAGGGTGTATGGATCCCATTTCATCAAGCCACTGCTGCGGCGTGGGCGGTCCTTGCGAGGAATAATATGACCTCCCTGCATGAGGACAGGGGTCTTTTCCAGTGGAGCTTCAATAGTGTGCCACTTTCCACCACCTTGGTAAATCGTGTAGTCAAAGTAGTCGTAGTATTTCTCGTCGTCAGACAAGTAGATGTCCACGGAAGTTTGGTCTTTGTTCACGACAGGCTTGGCCAACAAACCAGTCGCGCCCAGGAAGAGTTGGTCGTCCATTCCGAACACTTTCTCATCATCAGGGTGGACGTAGTACTCGGGTCTGACAATGGGCATTCCTTCAACCGACGCCTCGTGGAAGGCAGTGTACCATGCAGGGAGAAGCTGATAACGGAGACGAATCGCCTGGCTGATGATCCCCATATAGGGCTCGCCAGCCAAGTATGGCTCGCGGCGGCGAGTGTCGATATGAGCATGGGCACGGAAAAATGGATACCAAATACCAGTTTGGTACCAACGAACCAAGAGGTCTTTGTCAGGGTTACCAAAAAAGCCACCGACATCTGCTCCGGCAAAAGGGAACCCAGCAATACCCTGGTTGAGAACCATAGGAATAGACATCGCCAAATGTCCCCATTCTGCTTGGTTGTCACCAGTCCACATGGCCCCCATGCGTTGAGTGCCGGCATAAAAGGATCGCGTCAAAATGAATGGACGTTGCTGCTCGCCCTTCTTACGCTCAACCATACCTTGGAAAGTAGCGTTAACGACAGTCATACCGTTGATGTTGTGAACATCTCGATGCTCCCAGCCACCATGGTGGATGTTGTCCTTGGGCATGGTAGTTTCCGGACCATTGAAAACCGAAGGCTCGTTCATGTCATTCCAGATGAACAGGTTGGACAATGAGCCCTTGAACTTGTCATATTTGTAAAGGTCCTTCCACCACGAAATGGCAGCTGGGTTGAAGCAATCGACCCAGTGAGATGACCCAGGCCAGCACCAACCATCATAGATATTGTTGTCTTTGTTTTTAATAGCCAAATCCTTGCTCTTAAGCTCGTCCACGATATGGTAACCGTTTTCGTTTTTCAAGTGAGGGTCAATAAGGACCACCAGTTTACGCTCCGAGTCGTCAAGTTGTTCTTGCATGCCTTTGGGGTCGGGGAAAGTGAGAGGATCCCAAGTAAAGTACTTCTTGCCATCGGTATACTCGAGGTCCAGCCAGATGACATCGTAAGGAATTTGATAGCGATCGAATTTGCGGTCGACATCCTTGACGTCTTCATCAGTAACGTAATTCCAACGGCATTGATGATACGCAATCGCAAATTCCTGTGGCAGCTGCGTATAACCCGTCAACTCTGCATAGTCCTTGCTAAGAGCCTGGGGAGTAGGGCCAAGGAAGACGAAAACATCGAGTTGGCCGGTTTCTGAGAACCAGTGCGTTTGAGCCGTCTTCTTTGCAGCGGTTCCCAAAGACAGGGGGTTTACGGTGGACTTGGTCTTGACGATATCAACCCAGGTCTCCGCGGCGTTCAGCCAGAAAACCGCAACAGAGGAGCCCTTGCGATGAGCCTGCATGTACGGGATTGAACCATACAGAGTCATTGTACTGTTGAGCTCGTATTCGAATACATCGCTGTTGTACATTCGGTAGGGTTCCTCATGGTTACCAGAGCCGCCACTAAGCGATATTAGCGAATAGATTGAGAAATGGATGAGGTGTCTATCTTACCGAGTCTCTTTAAGCGAGAGGGAGTCGGCGTGCTCCGGAATACCATAAACATGTTCGTAGCCGGGGAACGAAATATCAAGAGCGATACTCTCGGGGCCTCTTGGCTTTGAGTCAGTGTTACCGCCGAAGCTTTCGTCCCACCATGTAGACTCGTCTTCCGGCTTCTCCTCTCCCTCGGGGGCATCGACCTTGGGTCTCCAGTGTTCGAGGTTGAGGAGACCGCGGTCATTCAATTTGACTTGGGTTTCTCCTCCACGTTGGAAAGAGACCTCAAAGGGCGAGTGACGGATCACGGCCTGGTATTGGCCCTCTGGGCCATATTGAACCTTGGTGAAACCAGCCTCAACGTCTGCGCTGATGGCGGCTGCTTTATTTGGGTTCAGACCACCGACGATTGCCCATTTCTCGGATTCGTTGTATCGCTCTTTGCGAATCTTTCGGTCGTGTCGCAGTTCGATCTCCCCCTTGAGTCGCTTCTCCTCGTCCAAGACAACCCTAGCGACACCAGACTCCAGGAAAGATATGGTGAGAGGCAGCTTGACCTTCTCTCCGGCCACGGTGGTTTTCACAACAGTGCCGTGCAAGTAACCATCCTTCAGTTCAACCGTCGACGAGTCGAGTTCATAGGGAGAGTTCCAGGAGCTGCCAAGTGCGGTGGCATCGTCGGCATAGGCCCTGTTGCGGTTACAGAAGCCCGATTGGGAGCAAGTTTTGAAGCTTTCGTGCTTGACGGCAGCTAAGCGACACAGTCAGTAATAGCACAGATAGGATCGACGACTTTCTTATCATACCAGCCGGCACTATCAGCAAATAGAGAGCAATGAAGGAAGCAAAGAACAGGATCAACCTGTGCTTCCGTGGCCCGTACTCGGCCATGATATGATGTATTCAATAACAGCTGGGCAATTAAGAAACCGAAGCTCAACCTTCGCAGTAAACCAACAAGATAAAGCGAGTAATGGCTCTGACCCCCATTTACATGTACATGCAGCAGGCCAGGCACGCGAGATGAGCAACGAACGTCCAATGTTGAAGCTGCCAGATAACGTCTAAGCCGGGGCAGGCGATCGTGGGTGGGGCGGCTGGGCGTTTCCTCGCGGTCTGATTGGTGCCGCCAAGAAGCTACAGCCGCAGCACCTGATTGGCTGTTCGCTACTATGTAGTTTTGATGCAAGCATTGAATATTTATTATTATTTGCATGCTCGAGATATTAAAACATATTTAGTGATTCCTGTGAATAAGATAATACCCGTAGATAGAAGATGAAACTAACAGCAGTCTTTATAGGCAAGCGTATCGCTATAATGTACAAAAGCCCTCAACTCCAAGATGATTACTACGCAATACTACGTCTATAGAGGTGTTATGCTCGTCTATGCTGAATAGAGTAAAATTCCTGGCTACCTTGGGCGCAAAAGACAAGTAAACAGGTGAAAACACAGCGCGGCCCACCCACGTTCTCAGGGTAGCTTTGGGCGGGCATAGAGGAAGTTACCCCTCCCCCGCCCCACCGCCCTCTGTTGTCGTCCGCGATATATTTTTCGCCAGCCCACTTGACCTGACTTTGTTTCCTCTCTGTTGTCTTCAGCAGTCCATACTTCCTGTCAATCACTTCGATTTCTATATCCTCCCAAAATGTCTACCGAGCAGACGTAAGTTGCATTCTCCTTCACACCTCCTTTACCCGTATCCATTCGGCGCATGTGCACAAATTTTTTCTTTCTTCTCTCGGCCCCTACTTGTTGAACCACCACTAACACACTCTACAGTTTCATTGCCATCAAGCCCGATGGTGTCCAGGTATGAGCATCCCTAGCCGGCTTATAATACCGGACGCTTTCAATTGCAGCATCTGCGATCTTCCCGACTCAGAACTGACCTGTCACCAGCGTGGCCTCGTTGGACCCATCATCTCTCGCTTTGAGTCCCGCGGGTATGTTCCCCTCGAAGTTTCTGTCTAGAGCCAGGACCGCAACTGATTTGTCCTCCTTCGATAGCTACAAGCTGGTCGCCATCAAGCTGGTCACTCCCCCCAAGGAGCAGCTCGAGCAGCACTATGCCGACCTCGCCGACAAGCCTTTCTTCCCTTCTCTGCTCAGCTGTGCGTCTACCCCTAAGGAATAGAGGCCTTCGGTCTCCGGATATAAGAAAAAAGCTAATGATCTCCGCAGACATGTTGAGCGGTCCCATCGCCGCCATGGTTTGGGAGGGTCGTGACGCCGTCAAGACCGGCCGTAGTACGTGACCCCTATTGCAGTTCGAATAATAAAGGAAAGAAAACATGCTCATTCAGTTTCTAGCCATCCTCGGTGCCACCAACCCTCTCGCCTCTGCCCCCGGTACTATCCGTGGTGACTACGCCATCGTAAGTACTCTGCATTCTCATGGCATCTCTCAGCTCTAACTGTGATTGCAACAGGACGTTGGCCGCAACGTCTGCCACGGCTCCGACAGCGTCGAGAACGCCAAGAAGGAGATCGCTCTTTGGTTCAAGGAGGGCGAGGTCGTCTCCTACAAGGCCAGCCAGTTCGACTGGATCTACGAGAAGGCTTAAGCGCTACCGTATACCAGTAACACTTGACCGTGATGAGATACGACGGTGTTTTGTATGGTAGAGAATTTAAAAAAACAAATGCTCAATGCAAATAGAGATACGAAACATACCTTCAAAGTAGACATGTATATGTCAGATCCAGGGACTACAGTAGGCCATTGAGGCGAGTAAAGGGTATCTCTCATTGTATGTCTCTTATTATATTTATTTACGTAGATCGTTTCCGAAAAATTTGTCCCATGCGTCTTCCCAAAGGGCCAATGAAGACTCGGGCGAACCATGGAGTTGCCCAAACGCTTGCAGCGATACGCAGCGGAAGAAGCGCCTTGGTCACAGCATATGCCGCAGCAAACTCGAAAACCAACTTGACTCCCTTTTGTTCCGTCACAAGCTGCGAATTGTTGTCGCCGTCTACACTCGTGGACGAAGCTATCTTCGCAGTCTCTGCATCCTCACTATCGACCCAACCCTTTTTGCTCATCCACTTGCCAAACCGCTGTACAGCTTCGTTAAACGCGCCACCTTCACCGCTTGTGAGAGTTGGCATCCATCCGGAATAATGAAAAATAGCGAAGAGACCGAATAGCGGCGCCACAGCGGTGAATTCGTGAAGCACGAGGAAGGACGTTATATGGATGGTGGGCGCGCCTAGCAACGGGGTAGTATATCTCCGAAGAAACCGGGGGAGTCGGTCATTGAATTTTTGTAATCGCGAGCGAGCAGAAGTATCAGCCCCGTTGGGCGGCGGAGTCGAGGAGAAAAAACGGCGTGTCGAGAATCGAGTTGGAGTGAAGAAGTGGGAGCGAGAGAGCAGCCTGGGCAGGGCTCGAGACGGCGCCATTGTGAATGTCTCTTTTATTTGTGCAATATAATCGATGTAATTGACATCAATGCATTTCTTTGATCAGGAAAAAACCCCTCCACGATGCACGGATACTGGCGGCATTCTGCGAGGGAGCGATACGGATACGAAGCCAGCTGGAAGCTGAGCTCTTATCGCGATGGAGATAGTGAGGCGGAGTTTGTGCTGTTTGCTTTCTGCCACTAACCAGCTGTCGTCGAGCATTTAACGCCTTTTGCTTCTCAATCAACCATATAATTGCCCATCAAAACATGCTGTGTAGAGCGAGCAGTATGATAGACGGAAAAAAGAGATGCATGCCTCATATGTGCCCCACGGTTGGCTGCATACGGACGTCCGAAGTCGGCTTCGGCGAAGGAATCTGGCGATCTGCAGGGATTATTATTACGCAGTCCCATGCAGCAAATTCTGCATCGGTGTAAACGCGCAGTAACAAGAGACAATGCGCCCTTATCAGCTCATAGGAATCATTGCTAGTTCTCAGAGTTCTCAGAGACTGAAGCAGGTGTCTGCCTTATCGACAAGGCCCGCGGGGAAGGCAAGAGCGAGGCCCCACATGTCCAGTTCTTGACTCTTGAGTCTCCAAGCAGCACGGACTGATCGCTGTTGATTTCTCCTCGATCAAGTGAGACTTTGTCCTTCAGGCCATTGAGCATCATGGAGAAGATCACCGACAAGATCGCGGCTTTGCCGCCTGATGGCAACTATTTTTCTCTGGAATTCTTTCCTCCGAAAACCCAGATGGTGGGGCTCCTTTTGAAGCCATCCCTCGTCCATTTGCCCAGGTCTATGCTAATGGAATATCACTTCATAGGGATCGGTCAATCTCCAGGCTCGTCTGGAGCGTATGGCACAGGCTCTCCGGCCGCTTTTCGTGACTGTAACATGGGGAGCCGGTGGAACGACAGCGACAAAGTCTCTCGAGCTGGCCGAGATCTGTCAGCGCCAACTGCAATTGACGACATGCCTTCACCTGACATGTACAAACATGAACCGAAAACTGATCGACGACGCATTGGAGGAAGCCAAGGCCCTTGGAATCAGAAACATCCTTGCCTTGAGAGGAGACCCGCCTCGCAGCGGAGAGTACAACATGGAAGGCGACGACGATAGCAACAACGACTTCACGTGGGCTATAGATCTGGTCCGATATATTCGACGCACTCACGGTGACTACTTTTGTATAGGAGTGGCTGCATACCCTGAGGGCCACCCCGGAGAGTCGCAGACCGATGTTCAGGACCCAGAGAGGGACCTGCCCTACCTCGTCGAGAAGGTCCAGGCTGGCGCGGATTTCATTATGACTCAGTTGACATATGATATCGAGGCGTATACAAAATTTGAGAACAGGCTACGCACTCATCCTTCCGGAGCTATGAAGACGATTCCCATCATCCCCGGTCTTATGCCTATCCAGGGTTACAAGATTCTCACGAGAGTTACGAAACTCAGCGGTGCCCACATTCCACCTCCTATTTTATCACGGATCGAGGCTGTCAAATCGAATGACGAGCAGGTCAAACAGGTTGGTGTTGACATTGTCAGTGAGCTTGTGAATGATATCAAGGGGCTGGCCTGTCCTGGTCCCCGCGGCTACCACTTTTACACGCTCAATCTCGAAAAGGCCGTTTCTTTTGTTCTTGAGCGCTGCGACTTGATCCCACCATGTAGTGAACCCGACGACGTAGCGGTCGAAGATGTCGCTATTGAAGTTACTCAGATGAATGGCACCGAGGGTCCGAAATCCGCCTTCTCCCGCCGCCGAGCGTCTTCTATCAATTCCGGTCCTCACAATCGGGTTATTGTCGACAAGCTTCATGTCCCTACCGACCAGCAATCAGAACACTCTTCCAGGAAATCTATCACCTATGAAACTCTTGCCTCCAGTGCCGGGGTTCCAGCTTTAAATCCACCTCCGCGCAGCACCCAGCTACAAATCTCTGAAGGAATAGGGTCGCTGGGTCGTGAAGCCACCTGGGATGATTTCCCTAATGGTCGATGGGGTGATGCTCGCTCGCCTGCTTTTGGTGAAATCGATGGATACGGTCCATCGTTACATGTCAACGCTAATGTGGCAAAGCAACTTTGGGGATTTCCAGTCAGCAACTCAGATATCAGCGCTCTCTTCAAAAAACACGTGTCTGCACAATTGTACATTGTTCCCTGGTCTGAGGGAGGTGCGGCAGAAGAGTCGAACCTCAATGCCGAGACCGAGACGATTAAGCCACAGCTATTGAAGATTATCGAGAAGAACTGGTGGACACTTGCTTCGCAGCCTGCAGTCAATGGAGTTCGCAGTGACGATCCTGTCTTTGGCTGGGGACCTCCTGGCGAGGGATTCGTTTTCCAAAAGGCATTTGTCGAGTTCTTCTGTCCCAGTTCCGATTACAAGACGAAGGTCAAGCCCGCGCTCCTAAAACACGGCGATGAAGAATTTGCCTGGTTCGCGACAAACGGTGCGGGAGATTTCGAGTCGTCTTTCTCCATTCCCGATAACACAACTCCAGACGGCACGCCAGCTGATGCTCCCACTGACGCTGACGAAGACTACGTCGAAGTGGCCGACAGCACAGGCATGGCCGTCACATGGGGCGCATTCCGCGGTAAGGAAATCACAACGCCCACAATCATCGAGGACGTCAGCTTTCGCGCCTGGGGCGAAGAAGCATTCCGTATCTGGGACGAGTGGCGCCGCATCTACCCTCGAGGGTCTGCGACAGAGCGGTTTCTCGGTGATGTTAAGAAGGATGTCTGGCTGGTTTGTGTCATTGGACAGAGGTTCGGCGCAGGCACGGAGCCCGGGTCTGAAGAGGAAAAGGCAGAGACTCATATGCTTTGGGATGTGCTTGTAAATGCATAGTTTTGGAGAGCAGATTGGTGATGGCAATGTGGAAATAGGATTTCGTGTGAACTTGCGTCGAAGGAGTAATATAGAAAAGCAATTTTACAAGTCTCAAGTTCCAAAAGTTGTTCGGCTTTATTTTTTAGGGTCTTCTGGCTCCAAGCAACTAGACTAAGAGAACTATTATATATATTTTTTTTCACCTTGCCACTTTCTCTGCAAAGCCATGCTCCTCCAGCCCATCTGCATTCGTGTCCGGGGTTACAACAGACGAGTGAGATTCGGTGTATTTCGCAACCCGTTCCTCCAGTCTCCCATACGCAGGCGTATTCCGTTTGGGTTCTCCGGTCCCGGAGAGTTGAGAGCTATATCCTCGTGTTCTACAGGACACGAAATTAGTTCAAACCAAACACTCAAAAGAATATATGGAAGAAAAAGGGTGGTGTTGCATACCTAGGTCCCGCTCCAGTTTTTTGCGGGAAAGCCGGGTCATATATACGCTCAAACTCCGCGGAGTCCGTCTCAAACGTGCCCTTGGCGATGGAGTCGCGAATCGCCGAGAAGAAGGTATCCATTACATGATAGTTGTGGATCTGGAGTAGCGACCAGGCGAGCATTTCCTTTGCAGAGAGCAAATGGCAGATGTATGCGCGGTGGTGTTTTTGGCACGTGTAGCACTCGCATCCTTCGCTGATTGGAGTGACAGAGGCGGCATGTGAGCTGTCCCATAGATCAAGGGCTAACGGTTGCATCGTGGACTTGGGCTCGTTCTCCTGCTTGAGGTTTGTTGGAGGGAAGATAAAGTTTAGAGCCATCCCTGCATCTGAAACCTCGCCGATAAAAGGTATGACGAGTAAGTCTGCTCCGAGGGAGATCTCGCGAAGAATCTGCTGCGGTGTCTTGTAATTACTAAAACACATTCGAGGCAGATCGCCGAGTTCTTCGGGGACGATGGACAAAGAGGCTGATTCGTAGATGGCCAGACCGGAGATGGCGGGTCGCAGCTCATCGGCCAGGTCTTCCAGATAGAGGCCCTGTTGAATATTTTCCAGTGGCAGAATTGGAGCGAAATACAATGGCTTGGGAATTGTATTATCTCCTTCCTCTTCCTCTTCTTCATATAGCTGTCGCGTGGCATCTCGTGTATACGCGTGCGTCCGATCAACCATTGTCTCCCGCCTCTTCACTCCAGGGGTATGTCCATGCATTATATCCGAAATTCCAATAATAATGTCCGGCTGCAGCTTCTCAATTGTCTCAAGCCAGTATTCTGCCTCTAGATGGTGAAACCCCATCGACGTCAGAATGGCCACTGCGGTAGGCAGGTTGTGCGGCGGCGTGAGGAGAGGCGGTGCCCTGCGTGTATCCAGTATGAGAACATCGTCATCTTGCGCTATGATGAATTTCCGGAGTCTAGATTCGGTTCCTGTTTGAGGTGTATTGAGGATCGGCGGGACCGCTACCTGGGCTTTCTCTAGAACTGCACTGGCCGAGAGGAATCAGATTAGTCTGTTTTCTGCCAAAAAGGAGCGGGGGAAAGCGCACAATCTTCCAAGCCTATATGCAGGCTGCTAATATTCGTATGATCGCGGACCACGTCCGGCGAGAGGTGCGAAACAGCACCCCGCGACGTTATCGCGACATAATGCGGCGTCTGTATAGATTTTCGGCCGGGAATGGAAAGGTTGCCCACGCGAGGCGCGAGGACAGACGGTGCGGGGTGCACAACTGAAAGAGGATTCGGCATTTGCCTCAGAAGCTGAGGGGTGTCCGGCTCCATGCTCATGTATGCTGGGGAAGCCGAGTTGACGACAAAAACTATAGTAATGGGCGGTAGTTATAGTATAATGACAGGCAACTAAGATCACAGGCTGTCAACCGCCGTGTTTGGTTCTGTCTTGACCGCCGGACTCCCGAGTCCCTTTCCACAATTTAACGTCGACAAGCAACCGAGCGAGGAAGAGCGTGCGAGGGAAATACAGCCTGCTCGAAGCAATATTGTTGTTGCGCAAAGAAAAGAGACAGAAAAAAAAAATATGGCGGATGACAAGGCCAAGCGCGGGGCTCTGGTTGTGGTGGAAGGGCTGGACCGCGCGGGCAAGTCCAGCCAGTGCGAGCTGCTGTACAAGAGTCTTTTGGACATGAACTACAAGACCAAGTATATTCGCTTTCCAGGTGCGTATTCCAGTGTGTGTGAATCTCAAGGTCGTCGCAAGTCTAAAACACACCGCTAGACAGGAGTACGCCCATTGGCAAGCAGATTGATAGCTATTTACGCGGCCAATCGCAACTAGATGACCATTCGATCCATTTACTCTTCGCTGCCAACAGATGGGAGGTTGCGCAGAGCATTCACGATGACATCAACAAAGGCATCACCGTCATTGTAGATCGCTATTCTTTCTCTGGCGCTGTTTATTCGGCGGCCAAGGGTAACTCGAATCTATCGCTTCACTGGGCATGGCAGCCCGAGGTTGGCTTACCTCGTCCTGACCTCTGCTTGTTCCTGAGCATATCGACCGAAGAAGCTGCAAAGAGGGGTGGCTACGGCGTGGAACGATACGAAACCGACTCGATGCAGAGGCGGGTGAGGGAATTGTTCCTCTCGCTCCTAGACCTGCCACATAATGATGAAATCTGTGTCATTGACGCCGGGCGACCAGTGGCAGAAGTCGCGCAAGACATCCTAGAGCCGGTTCTGGAGTGCATGAAAAATGTCGACTCGATAGGGCCGCTGAAAAAGCTTGGCCCATGGTCATTCATCCCTATTGGTGACAACTGATACGAGTCCTTTTCAATCAAAAATGTCAGAATCCTCTGCCTCGCTATCTTCGATGACGATTTCAACCCGTGGTTTTGTCTTTTCTTTCGGTTTCGCAGTTGTAGTATATACAGATTCTGCATCAGAGCCGATATCTACAGTATCGATCCAGGTTTCGTCAAAATCGTCGTCAGCAGCAGTGCCATCTTGGCAAAGTAATAGATTTCCATCGCCATCATCATCAGTATTTTCCATGTCTTCGCCCGCTCTGGGCTTTTTCTTCCCTCCGATTTTCGCTTTTCGTGTGCGTTTTGTTCGTAATAAGTGGTTGATGGCGTCTCCGCCTCGAAGCCGAAAGGTTAACTCTTTCGTCAGGTCCGCCCATGTGTTCTCGCCATGGCAGGCTGGACAGTTGCCGCAGGTTGGCACCAGCTGAAAGCTGTTTTCTTGGCTGAGAAAGAGTTGAGACAGACACATCAGATGTGATGCAGCCCGGCAATTTCTTTGCGAACAGACCATGATGGCATCGTTCTGTATCGATAACTGTTTTTTACATACCTCACATAGAACGATATCAGAATCATCGAGGACAAGCATTGCCTTTTCCAAGTGAGCCTTTATTCCATTGTAGGTAGCATCGATATGAGCCATGTCATTTGCCGGAAGGTTGTGGTCGAAGATGCTAGTGCCTTGGGTATGAAAGTCCAGCTTCACCTGCATATTATCCGGTAGCAGGCCATCCACGCGATCGGTCCAGCATTGCCATTGAGTATAGACGTCGGGGGATAAAAAACGTATGGCCAATGGCCATGTCGCAAAGTAGTTTGAACGCAGCAACTGATGTAAGTGGCCTAGAATTTTTGGTAGGGATTTAGATATGCCGCGTTTCTTGCCGCTGGACTTTGTAGGGCTCTGTTTGCGGCGCCGATCAAGGGCATCGCTTTCAACAACATCAATGTGTCGGGACTTGTGCATATTCTGCCATGACCACCTATAGCCGAGGGTTCTTTCAGTCAGTAGATGGTCGCCAAAGGGAGGGGCATGGATGTCTGCTTACTCAAACTGCAGAGCGCCCGTGCGGCTAGGAAAGCCTTCCACGATGGCTACCATTTGCCATGGGCGCAGACCCTGAGATTTTGTGCGTTGAGCGCCTCCGATCGCAGTTCCATTGTGTTGTTTCAGGCGTCGGGCAGGGTTCGGGGTAGAACCGATGTACATGCAGTCGCGTCTTTGTGTTGAGCGAAGAAGATAGCAGCAGTAGAAGGCAGGAATGGGTTTGGGTCGGGACGACTCATCCGGGATGGCCGGAGTCATGAGCAACACATGAGCCCAGGGTCTTGGCCTGGTTGATTGTGAGAAATCGTATGATCTTCAGTGTTGATGGAGGATCCTCTGTTGTCGGGCGATTGACGAGGCGGGAAGGCGCGTTTGATGACGCCAGGTCACGTGCATCTATTTGCGTCGAAACTACATTGTGTGACCTGGCTGTTTCACGTTTATATGACTTTATTCGCGAAATGATAACAATTAGCTAATTCTTTCGGAAGTTTTCAAACGTTGGTCTCGAAAGAGCGTCATGTTAAAAAATTTTGTTGCAAATTGTCAACCAATGGTATATATATACACACGCGGGGCTTGAAATTAACATTAAACTGCAACAATGAATAACATTGAATTCCTTCTGCATTACATGTATTTAAGTATATTATCAATCGATCAATTGATATCCAAAACACTAAAATTCAACCATTAATGTTCAATTTTCATATAATATTACATTATCCGATCTGTAAACTTCAACATGCAGTGTAACAATACAGTGGTGTACTTGGTACTAAATGTGGACAAAGAATCACACCGGACAGTATTTGGACATTGAACTGCCAGCTGGCAACGCGGAAGCATCCGATTGACAACAATAATCAACCACAGCTGAATAATAGCAGCGCAAATTAATATCATCAACTAGTGATGCAAGCAGGAGAAAGCAGCAGGCCACGTGATGGCGATGACGACGGGCCCACCTGGCGATGGATCATGGAGCTGGTGCGCTAGTCGCATCGCTAAATTCGACCGCAATCGATCCCTGCGCCAGCAACGACAGCTCGGAATAACTGAACAGTAGCGCTGCCAGTGACATCGGGACATGTCAATTGAGACTGTGTGTTGGCTGACATTGGCACTAAACATGCATATATGTATCCGTTGATGTACGGATACACATATCTCGAACATCAATTCAATCCAGTGTTTTTCAATAACATCAAATCCCACATGGATTCTCACAATGTTATTAATATCTTTTTGAAACCATACATCAATTCCTTCTACACGTAGTTCCTGGACAGAAACCATGAATGCGCCGTATTTTCCGTTTGCGTCCCTGTGTGTCAACAGAGTCGAAAAACCCGGTATTATGTAAGCCCACCAAGTGCCACGACCTGCCAAGGACATGCACTGGTCATAATAATAATGCGATTAAATCATCGTCCTCAACAGTCAAGAGTCAAGAGTCAAGAACTCGGTACCAGGCGCCAGAGAACCTATCACATCCGCTATCAAACCCCCCCGATGGAGCCAGTCAGCAGATGAACCACTAACGCGGCGCTAGCACATCGCAGCAAATCGCCCACTCGCAACTCCGTCCGCCCGCTCCGCCGGCTTTTGCTCTTCTCTGCTCCCGACTTACTAACCATCTCCTTCCCGAGTCCTCCCCGTCAGGCCAAACTATACCTCTCTCTGCATGCATCCCTGTTAATTAATAATATCATCGCCAACACCCGCTTTCTGGTCCTGCCTGCTTGGCACGTTGGTGTCTTTGTCTCTGTGTGTGTGTTTGTTCAGTCGCTGCTGCTTCCACGCCTGCCTGCCCGTCAGGTCTTCTTGACTCACCTGTCATCCGATCTTCCTATACACAATTTTTTCTGCTGCTGCTGCTGTTGAGTCCAGGACAATATCAAGGTCCTGATCACCCAGAGGCTGCTTCCCTCTGGATTCTCTTCTAGGGACCTCTCTCGCTGTCGTCCACTACCAATCTACCTCGCCTCCAATGCCGACCGATCAACCTGTCCACCCTTGATAGATTCGGTATCAGTTTTTTTCCCCACCACTGCTATCTCTTCTCTCTACGTATACCTCTGTCGCCACACGCCCCCGTGCTGGTGCTCGCTGAGAAATGGTGGCTCCTGCATCGACTGGAGCAAATGCGCAGTCGGCAACATCGCGCCAACGGCCCAACTCGTCATACCCGTCGTACGGCATCAACGTGCCATTGAGCGCTCGTCGCTCTGCACCCCTCGATCTCTCTACCGTTGAGCGACGCGGCCAGCCCAATGCTGCTCGAGAACCAACAAGTCGAACGCGACCCCATGGCCTTCAAGAGGCTCCCACGTTTCGTCCGACCGAGGAGGAATTCAAAGACCCCGATGAATACATCCGCAAGATCGCGCCTGAGGCTTCCAGATATGGCATATGCAGGGTTATCCCTCCGGAGAGCTGGAATCCCCCGTTTGCAGTAGACACAGAAGTATGTTACGTGGCTTGCTCTTTTTTTCTTTCTTTCTTTCTTGTTCCCCTGTGATCTAAATCGCTAACCAATGGGCTCCCACTCTACAGCGGTTTCACTTCAAAACCCGTCGCCAGGAGCTTAATTCGGTCGAAGGAGGTATGCCCCAGCGTCCAACAGATCTTGTTGCCGGTGGAGCTTCCCAGGACCAGCGTTCTGACCCTGAATCAGGCACCCGTGCGAACTTGAACTATCTCGACCAACTGTCCAAGTTTCACAAACAACATGGAACCAATCTGAATCGCTTCCCCAGCGTCGATAAAAGGCCCCTGGACCTGTACAAGTTGAAAAAGGCCGTTGAAATCCGCGGAGGCTTCGAGCAGGTTTGCAAACTCAAAAAATGGGCCGAAATTGGTCGCGATCTTGGCTACAGCGGCAAAATCATGTCCTCGCTCTCCACTTCGCTGAAGAATTCCTACCAAAGATGGCTACAACCCTACGAAGAGTATCTCCGCGTCGCAAAACCCGGTGTGCAACAGCAGTTGGAAGCTGAACAAGGCGGGCCGTATACACCATCGCCGAATCGCTCTCCTGCAGCCAAGCGACCCATGTCAGCCACTCCGTCCAACACGCGCCCGGAATCCCCTGCAATTCGAGCCTCCCATATTCTCAATGCGTCGATTGAGTCAGAAGGAACCCCGGACCGCCCAACACCGCCTTCCGAAGCGCCTCTGCGGCCGGCATCTGGATTCACGGCCGTCAACAAGCCCGGCGGCTTCACACCTGTCAACCGTTCACCGTCCGTCATGACAGCTAATACCGTGCCTCAAGTGAAGAAAGAAACCGAGAATGGCTCTTCTACTCCGAAAAACATCGCCCCACATCCCGCCAAGGAGGCTGACAAGCCGACCCCGGTTACCAATGGACATGGGCCTCAACTACTGAAGCGTGCAATCAGCCATGATAGCCTGGCCACAGAATCGCAGGCGGATTCTCCGGACCCCGATGGTTCTGGACGAAGAAGTAAAAGACTCCGGAAAGGTTTGTTTATATGGTATTTACTATGATTATGATCCGTCCTATTGATGCGTTTTAAACCACAGATGGTGTCCCCACAGTTGCTGGCTCTCACATGAGCCTTCTACGCCCTGCGCCGTCCAAAGGCAAATCTAAGAGCGGCACACGCAGAGTTGGCGAGGTAGGTCTTGCAGATTGTCGACAATTATACACTGACACTAACTGGTTTTTTTTTCTTCTCTTCTTTTTCAGAAATGTGATACATGCGGGAAAAGCGACAACCCAGAAACCATCTTTGTGTGCGATAGTTGTGATAACGGGTATCACAAGTCCTGCCTCGAGAACCCGCTCAATGCAGACCCCGATTATGACTGGCACTGTCCCAAATGTCTCGTGGGAACTGGCGAGTTTGGCTTCGAAGAAGGTGGTGTCTACTCTTTGAAGCAGTTCCAAGAGAAAGCAAACAATTTCAAAAAGAGCTACTTTGCCCCTCGCATGCCATTCGACCCGGTCTTGAACACCCAGCGTCGTGAAACAGAAGATGATGTCGAACGTGAGTTTTGGAGATTGGTCGAAAGCCTAACGGAGACGGTCGAGGTGGAATACGGGGCCGATATTCATTCTACAACACATGGCAGTGGTTTCCCAACCATCGAGCGGAACCCCCTTGACCCATATTCCCGCGATCCCTGGAACTTGAACGTACTGCCTTTCCACGGGGAGTCGTTATTTAGGCACATCAAGTCCGACATATCTGGTATGACCGTGCCTTGGGTCTATGTTGGCATGTGCTTTTCCACCTTTTGCTGGCATAATGAGGACCACTACGCATACTCAGCCAACTACCAACATTTTGGTGCCACTAAGACGTGGTACGGAATCCCAGGAAAAGACACCGAAGCCTTTGAAGAAGCAATGCGTCAAGCAGTCCCAGAGCTCTTTGAAACACAACCCGACCTCCTCTTCCAGCTAGTCACCCTCCTTCCGCCAGATCAATTGAGGAAAGCAGGCGTCAATGTATATGCAGTTGACCAAAGAGCAGGACAGTTTGTTCTTACATTTCCTCAAGCGTACCATGCGGGTTTCAACCATGGCTTCAACTTTAACGAGGCTGTCAACTTTGCCCCAACTGCCTGGGAACCGTTTGGTGCTCTTGGTGTCGATCGGCTACAAGCTTTCAGGAGACAGCCGTGCTTTTCGCACGATGAGTTGTTACTGACAGCTGCTGCTAGAGATACTTCGATCAAAACTGCGAAATGGCTTGCTCCGGCACTAGCCCGCACTGCTGATAGAGAAATAGCCGAGCGCGCATCTTTTGTTGCTCGGCACAAGGAGATCTTCCCGCACCAATGTAAGTTCAATGGAGAGGACTGGTCTACCGATGCAGAGTGTAAAATGCAGTTCGTGGTGAAGGAAGAAGATCTTCCGGAAGAGGATTATCAATGCTACTACTGCAAGGCCTACATATACCTGACCCAATTCCGATGTCGCAAGACTGGCCGAACCATTTGCCTCACTCATGCGGACACCTTCGACTGCTGTGGCGTTCCCCTGGCTCAGAAAATGATGGGGGAAGAACACACACTGCAATACCGGATGACCGATGGATCCCTCAAGGATTTGGCACAGAAGACGCAGGAACGTTCCAGGATTCCAGAAGCGTGGAGCGAAAAGTTGGATAAGGCATTGGAGGATGAAGCCAAACCGCAACTAAAGGTCCTCCATAGCCTCCTAAGCGAAGGTGAGAAAATCCCTTACCACTTGCCCGGCCTTCAAGACCTGGCGGCTTTCGTTCAGCGGTGCGACAAGTGGGTGGAAGAAGCCAATAATTACATCACACGGAAACAACAAAACCGCAGGAAGAACGAGAAAGCCTGGCGGAAAGGAACTTCCAAAGCCGCCCAGCTTGAAGAACGCGACCGTGAGCTTCGCAAAGTGGAAAATATCCACACTCTACTTGCAGAGGCTGATAAACTGTCGTTCGACTGTCCACAGATGGCGGCCCTGGAAGAGAAGACGCGCGAAATCGACAAGTATCGCCAGGAGGTCCACATTGCCCTTAGCTCTAATACGCGATCGATTTCCGAAATAGAGGAACTGGTTGAATCTAGCCGGAATTTCAACGTGGACCTGCCCGAGGTTGAAAAACTTGAGAATCTCCTCCAGCAAATGAAATGGAGAGAGCAAGCTCGGTCACGCCGTGAACAGAAACTTACGCTCCAGGACGTCCAGCAGCTTATTCAACAGGGTGAAGAGCTCAATTTGAACGAAACCGACCAGGATATGCAACATTTTAAAGAACTCTGCCGATCTGGCGAAGCATGGGAAACCAAGGCTAAAGAGCTGATGGCTGTCGAAGCAGTTCACTACGTCCAGTTGGAAGCCTTGTCAGCCCAAGCTTCAAGGTTCCCAGTATCCGCCGAGATCCTGGCCCAAGTTGACGCAATTTTGAATAAACAACGTGAGGCTCAGAAGCATATTCAGAGCCTTTGTGACCGTACTCGTGATGCAGAGCTCCGCAACCGGCCTTTGTACAAAGAGGTGCGAGAACTCATGGAGTCTCTTGAACAACTCAGTAGCCGGCCTCTAGGAGCTATCGATTTGGAGCGCGAACAAAAACGCCACGAGGACTGGATGCGAAAAGGAAAAAAGCTTTTTGGAAAAGCGAATGCGCCGTTGCATATCTTGAAATCCCACATGGAGTATGTGGACAAGAAAAATTCAGCTTGCTTCGATTTGGAAGACCGTTGCCGGCCGCCCGTTGAGCCTGCTTCTCGTGATAATACGCCAGAAGGTCTTTTAGAAAACCACACTGCGAACTGGTGGGAGGCAAAATCTCGCAAAAGAGATGTTTTCTGCATATGCAGGCAACCGGAAGCTGGAATGATGATCGAGTGCGAAATTTGTCATGAATGGTAAACATCATTTTTTTTAGTCTGTCACTATTACCGCTTAACTAACAAACTAAAGGTATCATGGGAAATGCCTCAAGATTGCTCGTGGCAAGGTGAAGGAATTCGACAAGTACACATGTCCAATATGCGACTGGCGAAGGAAAATACCCCGTGACGCAGCACGTCCAAAGTTGGAGGACCTACAAGACTGGCAGGCAGAAATGGCGAGTCTTCCTTTTCAGCCAGAGGAAGAAGAAGTCCTGGAACACATTGTGAAACAAGCATCGCAGTTTCGAGAGTTCCTCCAAAAATATACAAACCCAGCCTGCACGACCAGCGAAGAGGTTCCTACATTGATCTTTTATCTTCGCAAGATTGAGGGCGCCGAAGTGCTTCTTGCTTATGAGACGAACTTCTTCCGCCAAGAAATCCATAAATGGGCACCAGTTGCTCCAGAGCCTCCGCCAATCCTGGAACAGTCGTTGTCGACGCGTAAGCCTCGTCCTACCAAGAGCCAGAAGATTATGGCCCAACTCGGCGTTGAACGTGTTGAGGATCTCCCGCCTCACCTTCGTCCTAAAGCGAGCCACGCAAACAAGCGCAAGTCTATGGATGCATCGCAGTCGAGTCGACCTCAGCAGCCTACAACGGGGACTGATGATGCGACAGGCGAGAATCAACAGACAGTTACAGGGGGCAGCGAAGCTGTCTTGCCAGTGGGCTCAAATCATTTCTTTGGAGGCTACGCCAATCAAGCACGGGAGTCTAGCCCTTCGCTGCTGCTATCTTCAACACCAGAACCTGGTCCGCTGCTTGCGCAGGCAGCTGCTCAATCACCACCCTTCCCACCGCGGTCACCTCGTGGCTTGGACCAGCCACTATTTAGTGCTCCATCTGCGTTCCGCAACCAGCAAGAAGGCGTTACAGGGGTAGATATGGAGACCAGCAACCCTTTCGGCAGCAGTCCACCTCGTCAAGAGATCAATGATGTCTTTGCAGCCCTTACAAATGAAGACGCGGACAATGTCGAGCTGATGGAGAACACACACGCAAACGAGGCCCTGGAAGCCCTGGACGTTAGCAATGGTAGAGAAGCACATGATATCGGAAACGACGATGAGCCGTCCGCCTCTGTAGATGACGGCAACCGTGGCGACGGTACAGACGAGTTTTGATCTAATGACACCACGAGTGTAAAACAGTGGGATTCTTATTAAAATGGTTCACTGGCGTTTTCTTTTACAAAAAGAGTTGGAGCTGTGGCGTCTGTGGGCTTCACGTCGATGAGGCGTGGCCAGCTAGAAATTTGCATGGCGTTTGAAGACCCCGGGATTTGTGCCTTTTTCTTACGAATGTGTTTATCTACTTTGAGTTGAGACGATACTTATTTTGCTTGCTTTCTTGTTTTGGTGCTCTCAACGATCGATCTAATTGTGCCCCCGAAACTCCTCACTCAGTGCATGTCCTCGTGAGAGCTTGATGTATTAGTATTTCTAATTCGGCTAATGTACTAGTAACTCCTATCCTAATTGTCTCTCAGTCTAGTAAGAGTGTACTCATGATCAGTTGATAGTTTGATGTTTGCGACTGTCGACGTGGGCGGTGAGTGCGTGGTTGCTCGACCCGCATTTACATCACAGTTCCAGGTCAATCAATGTTTGACCTCGACACCCTTCGAGGGGACTGGCAAAGAAACGCATTGACGGCTATCCAATGCCATAAGAGCTAACAATAATGCCTTCAGGCACCGGCTCCAACCCTGGCAACACAAGCCCAATGACCGGCCTTCTCCCCTTCCTCAAACAAGCGCGCCAGCAGCTTCTCGCCCTCCCCGCATCGCGAACATCAACCGCGGTGGCGGCAGCAGCTTCAGCATTATCGCCAACCACGAAGAGCCCAGTCTTGGTTTTTGGAAACCAATCCGTTGACTTGGACTCGATCATTTCCGCTATTTTGTATTCATATTTCTTTTCTAGAGCCGACAAGAGAGCTCATGCGCCGGTGGTTAATCTTCCGGATGTGCCCAGTGGCGCCGAGCTGAGAAGGCTCCGCCCCGAGTTTGCCTGTGCTTTTGAGCTTGCGACGTCTTCGCGCGCTGAGACAGCGCATCGTCAGTCTGGTGAGGATGATGGGAATGGTGTCGTGCGGCTGCTTCATGAACATATCGTGACTGTCGAGGACCTGCGCCAGCAGCTATTGTCTAATCGGCAGTCGGACAACACAAAATTAGAGCTTGATGTCGTGCTGGTCGACTGGAACAAACCTCCGTACGAAGAAACAGAAGAAACACCAACGAAGAACGGTCGAGGCTCGGTCGACGGCCTTTCCGATCTTGCCACTCTTTCAGTCATCGGATGCATCGATCATCATGCCGACGAAGGCTTCGTTCCGGCCGTAGAGGCTTTACCAGATGATAATCCCCGCATTATCGAACTCGGCCCTGGCTCATGCACGAGTCTGATCATCCGCGAAGTCCAACGTCGCGGACTGTGGCCTTCGCAAAAGGAAGAAGAGTCTTCTTCCCCTTCCGCGGAAGAAGTGAATACCAATGTCGAGATTGCCAAACTCGCTCTCGCTTCGATTCTCATCGACACCGGCAATCTCACGACAGAAGGCAAAGTGACCGATGTCGACCGCGATGCTGTTTCTTTTCTTTCACAAAAAATATCCGAAGCGCGCGAGTGCGGGTCCAGCGCTGCCGAGACGTGGAATCAAAAGGCATTCTTTGACGAGATTCAACACGCAAAAGCGCATAGTCTTGACTGGCTCACAGCGAACGAAATACTCGGAAGAGATTACAAAGACTGGACCGAATCCACGGCTTCGGGAGAAAAAGTCACGATTGGAATCGCAAGCGTTGTGCGGCCATTGAGCTGGATTATTTCCAAAGCAAACGAGGAAGAAGGGTCGAAAACGCAAGACGAACTCAAACCCATGTTGGACAGTCTCAAGCAATTTGCCCAGCAAAAGGGCTTGGATGTGATATCTGTCATGACTGCTTTTACTTCGAACGACGAGCAGTTCGAAAGAGAGCTACTTGTCTGGGCTTTAAATGATGGATGCACCAAGCAGCTGCAAACTTTTGCTGAGACATCCAGGGAAGAGCTGCAATTGGAACAGTGGAATCGGTTCCCCTTTGAGGGCCGTCGAGAAATCGGAGAGCTGTACATGTGGCGACAACAAAATGTGCGAAGCAGCCGAAAGCAGGTTGCGCCTTTGTTGAGAAAAGTTTATACTGGCAGTGGGTCTACTCATATATAGGTAGCTTGAGCGCCGCTTCCAACATTTGGATATATTCGACCGTGTACATATTGATAATGGTCGATTGATGCATTTTTGTGAATAATTTTATTATGAATGCTACCGGATTAATAGCAAACTCAACAAGGATTTTAGAAACAGCCGCCAAAATGATTAAAAACACTGGAAAAAGAAAAAAGAAAGAAAGAAAAAAAGAACAGAAGAAAAAAAACATGCATATAAGATGACTCCGTCCAATCAATGCCGCTCGTAATAAAGCAATCAGACCATCGCATTGTCCAACGCCGCTGATTGTTATAGAAATGAATCGGAAACAATGTCAGAAATAAAACGGTGAAAAAGCTGTCGTAAGAGAGAGCACAAGGCTAGAGAATATAGGATGAAAAAGGGGTGACCCAAAAATTTTTTATAGCCAATGTATGCAAACTTCAAAAACCCGACTTCAAATGCAATCCGGAAAACGCCACATTGAAGGTTTTGTTTAACCTGGTCCAATGCATGCAAAAATAGATGTCGATTAGCGACATTCCCACTCACAAAAAACACACCAGCGAGCACTACGGTCAGCCAGCACAAGACCTCGCCAAACACCTCGTTCGCCAATCTTGATAACGGTTTCCCACACACTTCCATCCGGAGTCCCATCCGTCAAAGAATCGGAAGTACTTACGCCAATCGTGTGATCTGCCTTGCGCATCAGACGCAGTATCTTTCCTGACGGAGATTGAATTGCCAGCTTTGCAGGTTTATCGCGAGTGGTGCCTGTCTTGGTTGATGAGACAACTGACGTGTTGGCTGTGAACGCATCGAGTGACGTGGTAGATGCCACAGAGCCCCCGTAACTACTGGACACCATGCTCATAGCACTAGATGGGCGCATCATGAGTGGAGACGAGCGACCGCCGGATATGTCGCCGCTGCTTGATTTTGAAAATGGTGTTGCAGGGTGTTGACGGACGGCAAAAACGAAGGTGTTGTTAATTGCCAACTTTCCACATTGGGGTTGAATGACATAGATATCATGGCGTTGTGCATGCGGAGTTGGATGTCGAACCAAAAAGTCGTATTGGGGATTTTCTCCAGCATGAAGAATCGGCAAGGCAACTGCAAGGGGATGCGGGATGTCTCTAGTCGAGTGCATTAACCCTTTCCTACCAGCGTAGACTCTGAGTACACCTTGGCCCTCATCACCAGGCAAGAGGGCTTTGATAGTGAAGCGTTTTTGGCCTTGAATCCAGTCAGGTTGAGCTAAAGCACGTTTGCGTACCGTATCACCGCTTTCAAACCAATCCCCGTCAGCATCGCGACTAAAAGATGGCACTTCCACTTCAGCAGCACATTCCACGTCGGGAGGAACCAATATGCGGAGCTGCATGATCTCTAACCCTTCAATGCGGATGAAGCTTGTATCGTAATTGGGCATTTGCATTGAGTTCTTGAAAAAGGTTGGACTGGCAGCTGGGAGAGCCAATAACACGTCGGGAGAGATGGGAGGGCAAATGTGCTGCTCCTCAGGCTCCAGAGGTATATGTGTGTAGCAGATTTCAAGTGGGCGAGCAAGGAAGTACCAGGTCTCAGCATGCTGCGAGTTGCCTGTCACCAGTTGGTGGCGCCGAGGATTTGTTGGACTTGCCAGGGAGCAATCCATAATCCTCCACTCTCCGTCAATCAAGACTACATTCCACCAGTGGTTCGGTCGGGACAAAGCACCTAGGTCAGGCAGCTCTCCCGGAGTTTTGAGGTAGCCTCTAACAACATCGGCATGAAGACCTACTGCGGCGCACATTTCCTTAACCAAGTAGGCCACCTCTTGAGGACTTCCACGCTTCATATTTATCACTCTTCTGATATCAACTTCGACCTCGTCCACAGGCTCGTCCCACGAGATTTTTTCGCTCACCCATATGAAGATGGATCTGAGACGCTGTACATCGCTCTTATAAGGTCTGCAGACATATCCTTGAGCCAAACTTGCCGCAGTGGTCATAGGCGGTAGGTTGCTGATAAAACGTGCACTTTTATCAACGAGCCCCAGGTTCAGGGCCCCCCAATTTGTCGGATCACTAAGGGGAAGTCCATCAATGCTTTCATCTCCTTCCGCCGTTTCATGGAGCTCTTCTACAGCGTAGATTACCGGATGATCCATCATCTGACACCGCTCGGCACGTTCGACACGTTCGTTTCGGCTTGGGGTACTTGCCCTATTGACGTCTCGTCGTACCTGTACCCAATCAACCGAATCACTCATTCCAGCACCGAAGTCTCGAGACACGTCGCTTTCCGAGTTTTGTGAGAAGCCAAACGACTGAGTGAGTCTGTGCTTCGTAGGTGATGGCGATCCTCCATTGTTAGGAACATGGATGCTACTTCTAGCGTTGGCAGCACCTGTTTTGGCCGACTCCAAAAATCTTTTGAGGAAGCCAGTTTTCTTGGCCTTGGGCGTGGAAAAGCCTCCAAAGACGCCTGGAGATTCATTCATATCTTTGCTTGGCGACCAGGGCACAGCTGATTGTGCTCCTTGTCTTGAGGTATTGTGACTGGAATGATATGAGATACCGCTCAATGGCGTCTGCGGTCTTTCCAGGTCGGCAAAAGCACCCTTGTTCAGGCCATCCATTGCCGTCGTTGGTCGTTCGGCAGAAATACTGCTCCATTTTGTACGTCTGGCAAAGCTCCCTGCGCTTGTTGCACTAAATGCCCCGGCTGAAGTGCCGCTCATTAAGCTGGCACTAGTGTTGGTACTCACTGTTCCATTGGTGCTGACACTTTGGACGCCACTGGATGAGTTTGTCGCGCTGGATTTGTTGGTCATCGTACGGTTAAGGAATTGCTTGCCCAACTCTGTCGCAGATTTTCGACCTCTCAGGAACTGAGGACGCTCGGCTGGAATGGAGTCGTGTCGGGAACGATATGCTGTTTGTTTTGGTGGAGGTGGCGGGCCGATATCTTCTTCGTCGTCCTGGGGTAGCTGATCCGAGTCTGGGGTGTCTTGTTCATGAAGCTGCCTCAATCGACTTTCCATCCTTTGCACGTAGTTGTTAAACTGGGGGGGACTATTTGGGTATTGATATTGCTCATATTGCTGGCCGTCGTAGTGACCATCGTCATCATCGGGCTCCGGTTCGTGACCGGCGCCTAGACCCAAAGATGTATTAGCTCGAGCGCGGCCAGGTCGAGGACTGGGAACTCTAAAAGTCTCGTATGCATCAGGGGACCAGGGATTTGAGAATTGCGGTGTAGGTGATGGAGATGGAGCCCCTCGGGGAAGTCCCATATCTTGCAAAGAAGTCATCACATCCTCCATAGCATCCCGCAACGGAGATGGAGTGTTACCATGGCCGACTGACGAGTGCCCCGCGGGCGAGTGTCCAGGAGAATGACCAGGTGTGTGATGGGGCGAGAATCCAGGTGCAGGATGAGGCGAATGGTCAATAGGTGAAGGAGTCTTCGCAAATACAGCATAACGATCATTCATATCAAGCCGGGCAGGCGGCCCTATGCTCTTACGATGAGAATGGCCACTGACAGCTACCCGATGCGGTGGAGGTGGCGGAGGCGGAGGAGATTCGTCTCGTACTGGAAGCGCCTGAGGAACAGGCTGGTGCGGCATCGTGACCGGCGGCGGCGGTGATGTATATGACGGTGACCGTGAAACAGAATGTTGAATTGGTGGAGGGCCTGGTGGAGGGCCTGGTGACGGCGCGCGAACATGCTCTTGCGGGCGGCTATACTCTTGCGGCGCGGGAGAAACAGGGCGGGTAGGTGTCCTAGCCAGCGAGCTGCGTGTGCGAACAGCGGTTGTGGGAGTCCGTGGAGGTCGTTGAGGAATATTTGGGCGAGGAGGTGTATTCTCTCTTGAAGGGGAATTTGATGGAGTCTCTGATGCTCTTTCCTTGGCCAAGCGATTGGCCTCACCGGGGCCCATGGCCTTTTTATGTGCTTGAAACGGCTTCCTGAAGACGGTCTTTTGCTTCTGAGGGGTGGCCGAAGGGCCGCTATTGGTTCGTGCCAATGCATCTGCATCCGTGGTAGATCGATGAACAGGAACGAAATCTTCCCCGAGAACGGTGACGAAATTAGAAGGGAAAAGCCCCATCATTCGTTTATCACGCCGCAGGCGTCCCATCCACCATGAACCGTCGCCGGCATTGAGACATTCGATCAGATCGCCTTCCACGAAACCCAAATCTCTTTTCGATTCTCCGCCCCAAGAGTATACGGCCCGACACCAGCACGGGAATTTCGTGGGCAGCTGTGGCGGATCTGGTGCCATGGCGAACAAGCCGAGGCGATGTATCGAAGTCTCTCGAGGACGCGAAGGGCTGGCGATCAAGATATGGGATGCAATGATGTATCAGGAGCTTTAAGCTGGGTCCGGCGACAAGTTCCCGGGGGCGCAAGAGCCGATTGGTTTGCTAACTGGAGACAATGTGGTTGTGCGAGCCAAAGACAGGCGGTATACGCTTTGAATAACAAAGACGATAACAATAGGAATAACGAGCGAATGGTAGGGGAATGCGACGCATTAAGCAGCAAACCAAACGCCTGCCAGCCGAATAAGCTGTAGAAATGTCGGGCAGGCAGGCAGGCAGGCGGTCAGGTCAGATCTGTGCTCATAACAACAACAGTTGGCTGGTGGTCATCGTAGTGTGGTCGTCAGGTAGATGCAGCTGAGTCGGTGAGGAGACGGAAGCCGCCGCCGTTGCCGTGTTTGTTGTCTGTGTTTACGCCGCGCCTGTTCGGGCCTAGTGCTGCAGCCTTATCGATAACGCTATTATATGAGAACACATGTAAAGCGTGGAAAAAGGAAGACAATTCTCTTAGTAAATAAGGTGCAAAACTGTCCTAATTTTTATATAATAATTGAGGTTATTATTCTTATAAATTTCATTTATTATTATTGTGCAGTTAATAGGTAAAGGGGATTTATACTGGCCCATTGTGCTGGAGCTGTTGGGTATAGACAGTCGTAATCAAGTTCAATTCGCACTGGGAGAGCCTTAAGAACCCGTATCTAAGTTAGCGTCAATTAACCAAGTTGGTTTGGGTATGATACCTCATTATTGGAGAGCAAAATTCGTCGACAAACCAAGGAGACACACTTTTCAACTTCTTTATAGCACGGCTGAGCCCGAAATCCAGGAGTTCTTGCGTGACGTGTCGGCGCTCTTGATTCGTGGTCAGTAGCCAGATAATACAGCTCTTTGTTGACGTCATGGGACGTGACTGTAGATTCTGACTGATCGCAGCTGTTTTGGGCCGTGTTAAACTGCTTATCGTATAGCTCTTTGGAGTATATTTCAGGCTGATTCTCAATTACTCATTTGATGGGGGACAAGGAGGGTGTCCCGGGTGACTATAGTGGTTTTCTGGGAAACCGAAGGCCATGTACGCGTCTTCGAATGTACATATTGACTTTTTACCCAGTTGTCCATATTCCATGCCAATGAAAGGTACTGGGCATTCAAAGTTGTAAATCTAAAAAAAATAACAATTAATAGATTTTTTTTGAAGGACACAGTGTTATCTTACCTGAGAGGCTGCTTGTGTAGGTATGATATCCCACTCTTGCAATTCCCTTATTGTAAACTTTAGGTATGACATGTACCTCTCATCCATAGAATTCTACTTCGATAATATCGGAATTCTTGAATGGGAAATATCTTGATTCTTGGAACTTTTTTTTAGTTTGTAATTGCCGACAGGTAACGAAGATATAGTCTCGCGTGTTTTGATCCATCTTTCGAGAGTTGGACGAGAAATGGATATGAATGGTTTTTGGAAAATATATTCCCATGGTGCTTGTCTTCTCTCACCGGTCTCGAGGTTAAGAAGTACTGAATTTGTGACATAATCTAGCATCTCCAGCTTTTGTTCTCGGCAGTACATGGGCCTTGCAGCTGAAATTAGGCGACCTTTTTTTTGGCTTCCCCGAGGTTTTGAAGCTCGAAGAATATTTCCATGCGACAAATAATCCGAAGCTTCCTTTAGAAAAAAGCGACTTGTTTTTAGAAAAGGAAAAGGAGAAATCAATTCAGGAACTGTTACGCAATATTCATTATTCATGTTCGATATCCCCCCACTTGCGATGCAGCGGTGATGAGCTTGCTTTTTATAACTTTAGTCAACACTGCATGTACATAAGTTGATCTATAACTACAAAAAGTTTTAAAAAAAAACGTTGTCTATCCGTTCAGTCCCACTTCCCATAACGGGGAGAGGAAAAAGTGTCAAAATATGTCCCTAGTGAGGATCGAACTCACGACTTCCAGATATCCAGTTGTTTGGACAACTGTTCATATTCGAGATATGAGACTGGCGCTCTAAACCAACTGAGCCATAGAGACTTGCTTGAAAAAAAACGTTGTCTATCCGTTCAGTCCCGCTTCCCGTAATGGGGAGAGGAAAAAGTGTAAATGAAAAAGTGTAAAAAAATGTCCCTAGTGAGGATCGAACTCACGACTTCCAGATATCCAGTTGTTGGACAACTGTTCATATTCGAGATATGAGACTGGCGCTCTAAACCAACTGAGCCATAGAGACTTGGTTGTTGTGGTGAAGCAAAAACCGTTCTATATTATCAATGTCCGGGCAGCCTTGCTAACCCGCGTCACTGCTGTTCTTTGATGAAGGTGATTTATGTGGACCACGTTTCCCGAACGTGTTGCTACCCTTGACTGTTCCAAATGTTGTAGAAAATGCTGTTGTGATTAATGGGTAATTTAGGATATTAAATTTGGTTGGATTCTAGTGTGTTAGCATCGCAGAAACCCAACAGTTACAAGTAATTAATGTGGTTGCAGAACCACAAGACGACTATATATATGTCAGTAGTGTACAAAGTCAGACAGTGCTTATGCCCCACCTCCAGTTTTCAATGTTGTCGCACAGAAACGCCAGAGTAAAACAGAATAAAGATCAAGTTTTAATTTACATGAAAAAGATAACCAAATTAAACCAATAGACGTAGAGAAAAAACCAATGACTGGACACATACCTAATAGCTAATTAGCCTTTTTCCCGCAAGGGGTGTTAGTGTCACTATACAAATTTGCAAGGTGCCTCAGGCCAGTCACAATTAAGGTATTCCAATTGGAGGAAGAAAAAAGAAAAAAAAAAAAAACTATAGGGCTACTGCGGGCACATCTCCCAGACTCTATTTTCCTGTAGGTTCAGGATTCAAGGAAATTACAATCGTGCAATACGTCATCGACTGCTGCCACTTGGTCTATAAACAAGTCTTCAGCCACGATAGATTGATCGAATGCAACATTGAAAAATATTAAACTGAAACCGTATCAAACACTCCTGCTTTTCAGCCTGATAGAAACCTGCGACATGATGCTGGATGATTTTTCCGCTTGCAGCAAGACACGCCCAAAGCGGAACTGGGCTTACATTTACATTCCACATATGGAAGCACAGGCCACATACTCCCTTTCAGCCACTTAAATATATGTCTTGGCAATCAGAGGCCTTCTATTTGACTTCTCAGAGAGAGATCTTGCTGAAATTTTCACACTTTTCTTCTAGGTTCCCACAATACGCTCCTCAAATGGCTGGCGCAAAGCTCTCTTGAACTCATATTGGACTAGCCCAGTACCGTAAATTTTCTTCTCTCTTTTTCTCCTAGTCAATGAAGTCGAGTTATCGTCATTTCCAAGTAGTAATGGCATGGCACATTGTGGCAATATTGAATACGTGAGGGCCACATCAAGTCCTTGTGGGAGTCTTTAGTACTGGTGAAATGTTTAGTTGGCATAGACAGAAGGGCACTCTAAAACAATGTCAATGCATAGTATTATTTCTATTATATCGTAATATATCAGTGTTACGAATCAAAGTATGAGTATTTGGGGCGGTGCAACTCGCAGATATCTATGGACATGGAGCGGTGGTGTAAATTGCTTTATCAGAATGATTCCCTACTGTATGTTTTTGAGATTGTGAAAGTCTTAGTACATAGTAGTATGTAATCTGTGAAGAGATTTAGACTAATCACTATAGATACTTGAGTGGGAATTTTTTTTTTCATAATCCTTGATGTAATTCTGCAAAGGTCTGTGATGTCATGATACATCTTGAAGCACACTTTTGTTGAATTGGTCATCGAAGTCTATATACTCACTCACCTAGGGTAATAATGATGGCGATGTTACATTCCGCGAGATGGCCGGTTACAAAATCCCGATACGCATGCATGGTGGCAAGAAGGGATGTCAGAAAAAAGGCCTCGACAAAAGCTGGAAAATATAGGGGCTAGATTTGCAATCAACTTCTTTTTATAAAGAAATGAAAAAAAGAAACTAAACAAAACCCGTGAACATCAAGCCGCTAGGAAGGAAACGTGTTGCTATGCAGGATAGGGCTTGCGGAATTCACGTGATGGGTCATGGATGGCGCCGGCCGGGCCGCCTGGAATCTTTGATCTTCGCACCTCATTCCATACCGATCAAGATAACAAGATCTCGTTTTCCTCCAAAGTCTTTACCGCAAGCGGCTGACGGGACGTAGCCAATGGCATTGCATTCGGCTGGGCTTCACCGTTGCTATTTTTTCTCTCCGATGCTGATTGTCGTGCTTGTACATGCGGTCACCCACTCGATATTTCTGGGAAAAGACAGTGCTGGCTAATCTTGTGACATTTCCAGTGAACCACCGAGGTGTCCGACCTAATTTTTCAACGCTTGACGTATATAAACAGTCAATGTTTGACTTCATCTTCAATGGATGACCCGCTCCGCCGATCTCCACCGCAACGGTATCATTCCTTTGCTCAATATTATCCACATCATCTTGAGCGTTAGGATCTGCAGTGGGCCTGTCTTGGACCCCCTTCTTCCAAAATGTCCGCTTTCCTAACTAGAGGACCTCACCCCCCGTCCGAATTGCTCGATTAGGAAATCCCCTAATTCTAGAAGCTATCCGTTGCCTTGATGGATCTCTCCTGTTTTTACCGCTTGCAACGTCGCGTCTTGCAACGTCACCAATTTGTTTCCATGGTCCGGACTAAGTTTCCATACTTTTCAATCCATAAAGACCTTCATGGTACAATTTTTGTAGAATCTTTCTTTGATGCAATCCCAAAGTTGTGGAAAGTATACTCGTTGTACCTAGCATCAACCATCGATCATTCTCGACAGCACCGGTGCGCTATGACAAATAGATCCTAGAGGAGCTTCAAAACAACACGAGCTTGATTGTCGGCTCAAACGAGTTCTAGCAGCTGGGCATTTGCAGGCATATGCCTACAATCCCAGCTCATCCTTTTTCAACTGGACTTTGCCTGCTGAGTCAGACAATTATACTCAATTATTGAGGATTTTCCTATTTCCGTGGATTAAGCATCCATCATGGAAGCAACAAACCGAGTCTATGTCTTTGGTGATCAAACCAGCGAGTTTGACTCCGGGCTTCGCCGTCTCATTCAGGCAAAGAACAATACCTTTGTCACGTCTTTCTTTGAAAGATGCTTCTATGCATTACGAAATGAAATAGCTCAGCTTCCGCCATCTGATCGCAAAACTCTCCCTAGATTCACTAGTATTGTCGATCTTCTGGCACGATACCGCGTGTCCGGGCCCAACCCTGCGCTCGAGAGTGCGTTGACTACTATTTACCAATTGGGCTCATTTATTAGGTAAGTCACATACAATTTGCATGTTAGGAAACGATCTCGACATGTCTGACCATTTTTAAGTTATTATGGAGACGGTGGGCACATTTATCCCGCTGTTTCTCAGAGCCATGTTATTGGACTCTGTACTGGTCTTCTTGCCTCCGCGGCTGTAGCATCATCGAGGACAATTGGTGAATTGATCCCAGTTGCGGTTGAGGCCGTTGTGATCGCTCTGCGTCTGGGACTTTGCGCTTTGAAAGTTCGCAACTCTGTCGGCCGAAACGATGGCTCAACTCAGAGCTGGTCTGCAGTGGTTTCTGGAATGGAAGAAGAGGAGACACTTCAATTTATCCGAGAATTTTCGACCAATAAGGTAATTTCCGAGACGAAATCTCCGATTTTTATTTTTTGGTATGCTAACCGCCATAGGGTCTCCCTCCATCATCGCGCCCATATGTCAGCGCAGTGAGTTCCAACGGCCTTACTATCAGCGCGCCACCTCTTGTTTTGGAGGAATTTCTCGACGAAAAGTTGGCCAAAGATGTTAAACCATTCCGAGTATCAGTCCATGCTCCTTTTCATGCTCCACATCTGTATGGAAAAGAGGATGTGGACTGGATCTTGAAATCCCGCGATCATGGATCATTCACCGGCTATTCAGCACATATCCCAGTTCTATCCAGCACGAGTGGACGCCAATTGACCGTCGACAACTTTGAAGATCTACTGAGAGTTGCTGTCGAAGAGATTATTTTGGAACAGCTTTGCTGGGGTAAAGTTCTCGATGGTTGCTCCTCAGTTCTCAAATCTTCTGGTGCAAGCAAATGCGTTATTGTACCCGTTGCAACCGCCGCATCTTCGGGGCTGTTGACCACACTGAAGCGTGCTGGTATTTCAGATGTCACAATTGATAACGGACTTGCGGAACTTTCCAAGAACCGGGAAGACTCAAGATCAACTGGAAGACCTGAGCAGTCAAAAATCGCCATTATCGGAATTTCCGGCAGATTTCCTGAAGCAGCTAGCCCAGAGCAATTTTGGGATTTGCTCGAACGTGGCCTTGATGTTCACAGAGAAGTGCCTTCCGACCGGTGGAATTGGAAGACTCATGTCGATCCTACTGGAAAGAAGCGAAATACTAGCCAAGTTCCTTATGGCTGTTGGATCAACGAGCCAGGCTTGTTTGACCCTCGATTTTTCAACATGTCTCCTCGAGAAGCACTTCAAGCTGACCCAGGCCAGCGATTGGCTTTAGTTACTGCTTTTGAAGCTTTGGAAATGGCTGGATTTGTTCCGGATTCAACTGCCTCAACACAGAAGAATCGTGTCGGTATCTTTTATGGAATGACCAGTGACGATTACCGTGAAATCAACAGTGGTCAGAATATTGATACCTACTTTATTCCTGGAGGAAACAGAGCATTTACTCCAGGCCGTATCAACTACCATTTCAAATTCAGTGGTCCCAGCGTTAGTGTGGACACTGCGTGCTCATCAAGTTTAGCAGCTATCCATGTCGCCTGTAACTCGCTATGGCGTAACGACTGTGATACTGCCATTGCTGGAGGCACCAACGTCTTGACCAACCCAGATAACCATGCTGGTCTCGATAGGGGCCACTTCCTTTCTCGCACCGGAAACTGCAACACCTTCGACGACGGTGCCGATGGATACTGCAGAGCTGATGGTGTTGGAACTGTTGTGCTCAAGCGCCTTGAAGATGCTCTAGCCGACAAAGATCCTATCCAGGCTGTAATTGCTGGAGCCTACACAAACCATTCCGCCGAAGCCGTGTCAATGACTCGGCCTCACGTTGGCGCCCAAGCTTTCATTTTCGACAAGCTTCTCAACGAAGCGGATATCAACCCGCATGATGTCAGCTATATCGAGATGCACGGAACTGGTACCCAAGCTGGAGATGCAGTTGAAATGCAATCGGTCCTCGATGTCTTTGCTCCTGATTATCGCCGCAAGCCCGAGCAGTCGCTCTACCTAGGATCAGCAAAAGCGAATATTGGACACGGAGAGTCAGCATCAGGTGTCTCGGCTTTGATCAAAGTGCTTCTCATGATGCGCAAGGATGCCATTCCTCCACACTGTGGCATCAAAACGAAAATCAACCATAACTTCCCGACTGACTTCAAGGAGCGGAATGTCCATATTGCACTCAAGTCCACTCCTTGGGTCAAAAAGGAATCTGAGCCACGAAGGTGTTTCATTAACAACTTCTCCGCTGCCGGTGGCAACACGGCCTTGCTTGTGGAAGACGCTCCTCACCGTCAAGTTGATGTTGCTGCTCAGGACTCACGCTCAACATACGTGGTGGCTATGTCTGCTAGGTCGCAGAGCGCACTTAAGAACAACATGAAGAATTTGATGGAGTACATCAGCAAGAATACACCCGGTGCTGATGAAAGTCAATTCTTGGCCAAGCTGTCTTACACAACAACTGCTAGACGCCTCCACCATCCTTTCCGAGTCATGGTAGCAGGTAACAGCATTTCGGAAATCCAGCAGGGCTTATCTGCTGCTGTCAACCGGGAAAGCATCAGTGCTGCGCCAGCCGCAACTCCAAATATCGGGTTTGTCTTCACGGGACAAGGAGCCCAGTACGCTGGTATGGGCAAACAATATTTTGAGAGTTTCTCTAAGTTCCGCTCCGATATTCTGCGCTTTGACGGAATTGCCCAACGTCAGGGATTCCCATCTGTTCTACCATTGGTTGATGGGAGCGTCCCTATTGAAGAGCTGAGTCCCGTTGTTACACAGCTAGGGACAACATGTGTGCAGATGGCCCTGGCTAACCTATGGATGTCGTGGGATGTTCGTCCTGCTTTCGTTATGGGCCATAGTCTAGGAGAATATGCCGCTCTTCATGTTTCCGGCGTCTTGACAGCATTTGATGCAATTTACCTTTGCGGATATCGGGCCCAACTCCTCGAAGAAAAATGCAACATCGGAACCCATGCGATGCTCGCAGTACGCTCTGCTCTGAGTGAGATCACGCCTTTCTTGAACCCGGGAATTCACGAAGTTGCCTGCATCAATGCTCCTGAAGAGACCGTCATTAGTGGCACATGCCATAATATTGATGCTCTTTCCGAGCAATTCGTTGCGGCAGGAATCAAGGCAACCAAATTGCAAGTTCCTTTTGCATTCCATTCGGCCCAAGTTGAGCCTATCTTGGAGAAGCTCCAAGATGCTGGCAAGGGCGTTAGGTTCCATAAGCCCTCGGTTCCTTTAGCGTCTCCCCTACTTGGAGAAGTGATCAATGCCGACAACTATGAGCAACTTGGTGGTAAATACTTGAGCCGTCACTGCCGAGAAACCGTGAATTTTCTTGCTGGTCTGGAGGCCACTCGACATGCGAAGCTCACGCACGACAAGACAATTTGGATCGAAATTGGATCTCACACAGTCTGCTCCGGCATGATCAAGGCTACTCTCGGCCCTCAAGCCAACACCGTCGCGTCCCTTCGCCGCAACGAGGACGCATGGAAAATTCTGTCTCAAAGCCTAACGGCAGTATACCTAGCTGGTATTGAACTGCAATGGAAAGAATTCCACCAAGACTTCAAAGCAGGCCATGAAGTTCTTCATCTGCCAGCGTATAGCTGGGACAACAAGAACTATTGGATCGATTACAAGAATGACTTCTGCTTGACCAAAGGCGGAGACTCAATGGAACAAGCAGCTCCCAAGCCCGCTGCCCAAAACCTCACGATTGCAGCCCAGAAGGTTATCGAAGTACTCAATGATGAAAACAAAGCAAGTGTCATTGTTGAAAGCGATATTGACGATCCACTTTTGTCGCCTGTTATTGAAGGCCATAAGGTTAACGGAGCGCCTCTTTGTCCTTCTTCACTATATGCCGACATAGCCCAGACATTGGCAGAATACCTTGTCGACAACTTCAAGCCTGAATTGAAAGGTTTTGGGCTGGATGTCGCCGACATGCTTGTTCCGAAGCCTTTGATTTACAAAAATGCTGGACCACAGCTTTTGCGCATCTCTGCTGCTGCCGAATGGAGCACTAAGCAGGTTTCACTCCAGTTCTATTCTGTCAATTCGGAAGGCAAGAAGATTGCAGACCACGCCACTTGTGTGGTTAAACTTTTCGACTGTGATGCCGCTCGTGAAGAATGGAAGCGTAACTCGTACCTGATTCGCCGAAGTATCGACCGCTTGGTGAAGAACGCTGCCGAGGGAGAAAGCCACAAGCTGGGACGTGGAATGGCTTACAAGCTTTTTGGCGCATTGGTTGACTACGGAGACAACTACAAGTCGATGAGAGAGGTCATCTTGGATAGCGAGAATTACGAAGCCACTGCTCGCGTCCAATTCCAAGCCGAACCAGCCAACTTCCATCGAAACCCATTTTGGATCGACAGTATCGGTCATTTGACCGGATTTACGATGAATGCAAACGATGCTACCGACTCGGCCAACTATGTTTACGTCAACCACGGCTGGGACTCGATGCGCTGTCTCAAGAAGTTCTCGGCCAAGTCAACCTACCGGAACTACGTGAGGATGCAACCCTGGCAAGGTACTATCTACTCCGGTGATGTCTACGTCTTTGAGGAGGACGAGATCATTGCTGTATACGGAGGAGTGAAGGTAAGTTATACTACCCTCTATGACATAATACAGTATCTAACAACTAGCAGTTCCAAGGGGTACCACGCAAGATCCTCAACTCTGTGCTTCCTCCAGTAGGCGGCGCGCAGACAGCCTCACGAGCACCCGCTAAGAAGGCGACTCCCGCTCCTGTCGCTGTTCCTAAGCCAAAGTTTATAGCGAAAGCTGTGAAGCCTGCAGCAGCCAAGTCATCTGGCCCTAGCATCCTTGTACAGGCATTCAAGATACTGGCAGAAGAAGTCGGACTGTCTGAGTCTGAACTTACCGACGACCTTGACTTTGCTGATTATGGAATCGATTCGCTGCTCTCCTTGACCATCACAGGGAAGTTCAGAGAAGAACTGAATGTTGACCTCGAATCAACAGTCTTCATGGATCATCCCACAGTCAAAGATTTTAAACAATTCCTGTGTCAACAGACTGCATCTGCTATGGATAGCAGCGAATCATCGTCAGATTCATCTGTCTTCGACGACTCGGGGTCCGCTTCAGACTCGTCCACCCCTGGAACTCCTGGCACACCTGCCGATATCAATACTCCATCTGTCAAAGGCAACGACAACAAAACTTTGGCCACTATCCGCCAGACTTTGATCGAAGAGATTGGTGTGTCGGCAGATGAGTTGACTGGGGAAGCCAACCTCGGAGAAATGGGCATGGACTCGTTGCTCTCTTTGACCGTCCTTGGAAGACTCCGAGAGTCACTGGATTTGGACTTGCCAAACGAGTTTTTCATTGAGAACCCAACCATGGACGACGTCGAGACAGCGCTGGATCTCAAACCAAAAGCTCCAGCAGAGCCCCCCAGACGAGTCTCAGTTCCATCATCTCTTCCAGCAGTAAGCTCACCGCTCAAGACTGAGGAATTTACCTCCAAGCTTGCACACCCACCGGCATCATCAATTCTGCTCCAAGGAAATCCAAAGACAGCAACGGCTACTTTGTTCCTCTTCCCCGATGGGTCTGGATCGTCGACTTCGTATGCGACGATTCCGAAGATCTCACCCGACGTCTGCGTTTACGGACTGAACTGTCCATACATGAAGACTCCCGAGAAATTGAACTGCGCTCTTCAGGATCTCACTGCTCCATATGTAGCGGAGATCCGGCGTCGTCAGCCAAAGGGACCATACAACGTGGGTGGCTGGTCCGCGGGAGGAATCTGCGCCTACGATGCAGCCAAGCAATTGGTCCTGGAGGAGGGCGAGACTGTGGAAAGACTCTTCCTTTTGGACTCTCCCTTCCCAATTGGTCTGGAGAAGCTGCCTCCTCGCTTGTACCAATTCTTCGACACCATGAAAATATTTGGTGACGGCAAGGTTCCTCCGCCCAAGTGGCTGCTTCCTCACTTCCTTGCCTTCATCGATGCGCTGGATATGTACAAAGCCGTGCCTTTCCCCAGCAGCGATCCCAAATACGAAAGCCGGCTCCCCAAGACATATCTCATCTGGGCAAAGGATGGAGTATGTGGGAAGCCTGGCGACCCAAGACCTGCACCTGCACCAGACGGCAGCCGTGATCCTAGAGAAATGCTTTGGCTGCTCAATGATCGCACCGACCTTGGGCCCAACGGCTGGGACACCCTTGTTGGCAAAAACAAGGTTGCTTCAATTGAAGCCATATCGGGCGTGGATCACTTTACAATGATGAACGGTGACAAGGCAAAGGGTTTGTCTACATTTATCGAGAAGGCTTTTGAATAGATTGTTCCTTACGGAGTTTTGGCGTTTTCCTTTTGGGATTTTATTTTATTTGTTCGAATTATTTCCTTTCTGTTTGGTTTATAAAATATTGTTGGTTCATGTCATTCCTTCACGGTAAGAAAACAGTTGCTATTTTATCTTTGTTCGATTCGCCGAGTGTATACATGTTAAGAGCTTTGGGCCTGTTTAAAACAGTGACTAGATGGGTAGATATTTATTGTAATAAAATGAAATTTGTTCTTACTGAAGTCATATTGATATCAAAAGAAGTGGTTCTTATATATTCGTTACATATATACATGTAGACATAATTCACATCATTTAGTCATCTGATGTCCCGGGGATCATGGGTAATTTGTACCCTTTTTTGATGAATTGCGACATGTTAATGGCCTGCTGAATACCCGTCGTACTTCCAATTCTATCGAGGGTTAGCAAAATCCATTCCCTTGTAGTCGGTTCAGTGCCCATGGCCTTGGCTGCAACGAATAAAGGCCATAGAAGCCGGAGTGAGGCCGCAAATATCGTCCGAAAATACTTGAAACAGTATGAAACACTGGCGCAAATGTCGCTTGCCATCTGTTTGACAATGGCCATGGACTGAAGGATCGTCTGCTCGCATTCTGGCGCCCTGTCTACCTCCCACAGACGTAAAGACATCGTCCTAATCATCTCGTTGACCACAATGCGTGTTTGACGATAGTGGTTCCACATAGAGGCAACGTTGAAATCCTGATATACGTGGTATTCAGCGCCATAATTCGTGGGGAAATAGGTATGATTGCCCAAGTGAGAAGGCGAGTCGTCCTCGACGACGGTGTACTGCCAAGATGGGTTCAGCGACATGGCCCATGATGTTAGATTAGCATCAACGTGAAGTGCTTTTTCGATGAAAGCCCTTAGGTTCTCCTCTAAATCATTATCCAGCTCTGCGGTATCCACCTCAGCAGCTAGATTGTTGAGCTCGATTAGTATACTGTAGAAATCTTCAACTGGCTGAGATAATGCATCCCGCTTGGCTCTGGCGATTTTCGATAATTCCACTACCCCAGATGAATCATATTTCGAATGTCTAAAGAAAACGGTGCTGATTGCCTGAAAACCAAAAATTAGATCGAAGAAGAAAGCCCCAAGAGGATAATTGACGCACATTTTGCAAACGCACGACTGTAAACAATTCAAGCCCGGTTTCAGAATTCAATTGCTCTACGCCCCGTAACTCTAGAAGCTTGTTTGCGCCTTGGACGTGATTATACCAATCATGCATCGAACCCGGAGAGTGAAACGTAATCATCTGGTGTTTTGTTTAGCAAAGTTGTCTGCTGTTAGAGTCTTTAAAATACTACTCACCTCATACAAGCTAAGCAGCACCACGGCCGCCAAGGTGGAGTCGGCTTTTGCCAGCACTGGGTCTCTCAGCGCAGCGTTAGTAGCAAGTAGGGCGGCGCCGTAATTTTCCCCTGCAGATTGCGTTATTCCAGGCAATCTCTGGAACCTCGATACGCTTGCCAGTCCTACGGCCTTTATTGTGGCTTGGAGCGCAGAAGAGGGGGGTGTGACCAATATGCCTGGCAACATAGAAAGAAAACCGTGGCCTTCTATAGTGCCGACAGAATAGGAGAAGATGTCTTGCTCATCGCTCGGAGTAGGCTGAGGAATTAAAGGTATCACAGAGCTTGACTGTGCCGTATTTACTGGCTTGCGTCGGGCTTTGGCCTTTGAGGAAACTTCCTGAGTGTGATCATGGATCCTCAGGGTGCTGGTATCCCGATACCCATAGCACTCTTGTTTCACCCTCAGGCATTGCCCACACGAGGGGCGACGCTGATCGCACTAGTCATTGGGTAAGTCATTCATTTCTCATTAATAGTATTCTCTAGGACATTCACATACTGCCAGGCGCCGCTTCCGGCATAAAGCACAGCCCGCACCAGGCTTTCCTCTGTAAACCATAGCCCTAGGTTGCAGAGGATTCCCCCGAAGGGTAACGGGGTTCAGACGCTGAAGTGTCGGACGCTAACTACGTAGTTCCCTGGTGGGCTTTGCTTGGCTTTTTAAAGCTAGACGCCCGAGCTGATGGGCTGAATGCTGGCAACTAAGCCCTTCAGCCACCGTGATTCGTGTGCTTACTAGATTCCTCCGAGGTTAGTGAATAAGAAGTGCCAGATAATAAATGGATTGATATATTATTCCATTATTAGACTACAGGACTAACCAGCTTTGTTTTTGTCCTAGTGGTAACTTAGACTCCCAGTTCAATTGAGAGACGTCCAATTGATCGACCATGGTTCGATCCCGCCACCTACCAAAATTGCTATGATAACTGATGTAACACGCAACCTTGTCAACCTAGTAATCATCGATTGAGTGAGACAATTATAACGCTCTCAATTGACAAGGAGAGAGGTGCGGATTTAGCAGGGGGTCTGCAAATAATGGATCGAGAGATTGCCTTTTTTTGCCCTGGTGGTTAAACAAAATGAGGTTCGCCTCGATCTTTTATAGTTTTTGTTTGGTGTGACATGTTTTAACAACACTGATTTTATTGCAATGACCATCCATAGCGCTAAGTCAGGATGTGAAAAAAACCAAACTTTTTATACTGATTAACAAAATAGAACTTCGACACCCAAGGTGCCAGCAGCAAAATATACCAAATAACCCTCTATTTAATATTTGATCTCATGAAAACGAAAATGGAAATGAAGACAAGCAAATGTTCGTATGTGTAAATCTCAATCAACAATGATCCCAAGAGTCAACCCGCATTTCCCCCCAAGCATCCACTCCGTCCATGAGCACCATTCCCATGCCAGACCAAAGATGCGTTGTCATATGGCAGTGCAGCAAGAAAGGACCCGGATTCTCCACGAAATACCGCACTGCGATCCAAGCTATTCCCCTCGGTGAAGTGACAAACGTGTCTCTATATAGTGGCCGATCAAGGAAGAAACTTTCTGGACTTGCAGCTATACCTTCATCGATAGATGACCAGTTAAATGTGCCCTGTGCAGAGCCGATGAGAAACATCTTGTTCGAGTGTTTGTGCATTGGGTGAGGAGGCTCGAGGGGCGTCACTGTTGGGTCTTCAATGCTGATCTGGAAGACGATGTCGACCCAAGTGTTATTTCGCGTGTTTATTTTCAGCGCATTTGTGATTTCGCTAGAAGAAGGGTTGTACAGCACGGGATCCATGGAGTCAAGGTTAGCAGGGAGAAAACCCGTACCATCCAGTGACCACTCCCAGGATGAGTTAATTCGGGACAAGTTCAGAAGGTAAAAGTCATCTGCCTGTTTTGCAGGATAAATCGGTGGGAAAGGTGGCAAGTTGGATACATTTAGGGGTATCACGTCAGAAGAAGTTGGTTGGCCGCCGTAGTTGATGTATGGGGTTGATACTCTCGTGCTGCTCTCTCCTCCAGCATACTTAAGAGTAGCATAGGCAGCAGCAATTTGATTGCCGCCATCGTTAGCGATAGTGATGTTGTAATTCGCAGACTCCTTGTCGAGTTTGATAAGAGCGGAATATCTTTCGCCATTGTACATTTCAAAGGTATGTGCATATTGTGGCTCGATATATCGACCGTCAACTTCGTATACCCACATTGGATGCTCATCGATCGAGACAACAAGGGCTTTTTCACTAGCACCGCCGATGAAATTCAGACTGGCCCATCCGTAGGAAGGATCGACCTCTATCACCGCTTTTGGGCCATCGCTGGCAACGCAACCGCTGTTAAGCCCGGGAGGTAGATTGTCAGGTTCGTGTGCCCAGAGACCTTGAGTACCAGTGACAAAAGGAAGACATCTGTTTTTGTTTATTAGTAAACAAATGACAAATGTAGAGTGTTAAAAAGATACCCTTTATCAGTGACGGTGGTGTTGAGAACCTCTTTAACAGAGGGAATTACCAGCGAGTCCAACACCTCTTGGCCAGGACAGTAAACAGATCCCTTTCCTTGAATGAGGATGCTGTCGGAGCAACTTTATCATCGATTTCAGTTAGAAATATGGAAACTGAAGGGGAAATTAAAAAAAGCTTCTTACAAAATATCGTAACCAGTCTGCTTCATTGCATCCATATACTCAAATGAAGTGAATTGAGTCCAATCAGACACCATTATTAGCTCGGCATATTGCTCGGCAACTCGAATATTCTCGATTTCTGTTGTATCATTGGTAATCATCGAAAATGGAGTTTCTCTCTTTGGAGATGGCCTATTGAAGCAGATACTTTGATTAGTGACACGATTCTGGCCGGATAAATGTCAAATTGAGGAGGCCGTACCTAATTCGTATAGCTCCATAAAGTCCATCTTGAATGGTGGCCATATCATGAGAATGATACCAATATGTTCCATATTGCGTCGCGTGCCACTGGTAGTCGAATGTATAGTTGGGCTGGATAGCCCATTGCGTGAGGCCGGGAACACCATCCGACCACGCTGTGTATTTTTGTCTAAACTCCAGTTAGTTTTTGACAAAGAATATTTTTTATTTAGTAGGCAATGAATCTTCATACTCAATTCCATGAAAATGTACTGTGGTGTTGAACGGCAGGTAGTTATTCACTGTCACTGTAACATCATCTCCCTCATCAACAACTATAGGCGGCCCCGGAAATTGTCCATTGACAAAGATCATTTCCCGTTGTTGGCCATTGGGTGCCCCGACTTCCCATGTCAGATCGAGATTGAAATGGACACAGGCACCATGTGCGAGAGTCGCTAGGCCCGTTAAACAAAGTACTTGTTTGGAGATGGCCATGATGCGCGTATGGCTTGATATTGACAGAGCAGAAAAACAACATCAAAGTGAGAAACAAAAATCCAAAAAAGGCTCTCTGTTCAAAAGTATGAATTGAAATGCTGATAAAAGCCTATTGGCCTGGGTATCACCGTCAGGACAAGTCCGAGGATAGTTCAGACAACGAGGCTTACAATCCAGTGCACAAAGAAAACGCCTATTTTCTCATAAAAATCTGGTTGTTTTTCATCAAAGGCCGAAAAATGTAAACAATCCTAATTAAGAAGGCGGTACACACTCCCCTGCATTAAAGGGGCATTCCGCGCCAAGATCGTCCCACAGTTGTCCTATGAGATTGTTTGATTGCGATGTTCTTGTAGATAAGAGACTTCTTCAGTGTCTAGTGTCCACAAGTTAAGGCTGCCGTAATTCGTCTTTTAATGCGTATTTATTTTTCTACGTATGTGTTTGAACGAGGATCAGGACAAGACCAACAGGCTACATACGTCATTAAAGACGTGTGACCGATCAAGCCCTAATTAGGAAAGACAAGTTATGTATACAAAACCTATGTACTTTAAACAGCGTTTAATTCCAATAAAAATTTTAATTGAACCGAAAATAAGTCCTCAGTGTAAAATTACTCGTAATCCATAATTAAATCAACCCCACCGCAAAATATTAGAATTTCCCTTTCACAAATTAATGCCAACAATCTTAGCTGGCTCTGAAAATACTCCGTTGACAGGAGCAGTCTGTCCACCATTCGTCGGAACGTACAAGGTAGGATATCTTCCATTCTGAATGAAAAGAACTGTCGTCGGCCCAGCAATATCAGTGGAGTTGAGGCCGCCTTGGATCGTCTCCCTCGGATAATCCTCATCTTCAAGATCAAAGGCGACAACCGAATTTTGTGCCAAAGTTGCCATATATGCTACACTTCCATTTGGCGACAGAGAAAATCCATCAGGTACCAAAGTCTGGTCATCGGAAAGGATCTCAATTGGCCCGGTAGCTGTGCCTTCTTCTAGATCGACCGGCACCCGCCCAAAGACCTTGTTTTGGGTAGCCGTAAAGTATAGATATTCGTCTTGGCAATGTATATTGTTCACTCCAGCTAAAGCATCATCTTGTATGGCGATGGAATAATCCCCTGATACCGTGTCTAGCTTGTAGATAAGGCCTTGGCCAGCATCCGCAATCAGGACAAGAGTTGAGTTTGGTCGTTTCTGGAAAGTATGTATCCCATGGAGAAATTGAGCCTCTGGAATCTCCGCGATTAAGCTTGCTGAGCCGTCATTGTTTGAATCCAGCTGCACTTTCCAGACCGAAAAGGATCCAGGTTCCGGTGTGAGTGTGGCGGTATCCAAATTACCAGCAGTCACAGCATAAACATCATCGTCAAGTCGTGTCAGACCAATCACGCTGCCCACATCCGGAATAGTTGCAACTCGATCCGCCGTGCCTTCATCGACTTGGACGACCCATACTTCAGGTACATCGGTTCGAGTGATTACCAAGTCATTGTTTGGACGGCTGACGACGTTCGAGATCCAAGAGCCGTTGTCGGGAAACTGATATACAGTGTAAACGTCTGCCTTGTGATTCTGGAAACCGGGCTTGTTGGTAGCCAGAGCCAGCGATGGCAAAGCTGCCACTATGAGAGCTGCTAGAACTCTATACATGATGCGCTGTGCTGTCGGAGCCGACGGTTGAGACAACAGTAACTGATAGGTCGTGCCTAGCCAAGAAGACTACTGGATACAAATTGGAAGAGGGGAAGAAGAAAGCGCGAACAACAGTAAAGGCAAGTTTACCGTGTACATTTAGGTCTCGGTCATAGGACTAACATTCTTAGATGAAATTTCAGAACTTTTCCTCGTATTCATGGTCCTAACGTTCGAGACACTGTCCAGGAATGATGTTTCCATTTCACATTTTTCGAGGGTGGCTGTCGGGGTAACAAGGGATGATCAACAAGACCCTTTCCAATAAGGCACATTGGGTGCTTCTGTGGCGTTTAGAGCTGATAACTATCACACCCTTCAGTCTTTCTTTGGAAATACTAGGGCTACACCCCCTACTACGTACTAGTAGTAGACATACCCCCCATGACTATATTGGGAATGGCACCATTTATTCAAATCTTGATTGGCTGAAAATTTACCCTCATTTATTTTTACTAAGTGATATCGCTGGGTACTTAGTTGCAGATAATAAATAGGGGGTGTGGCCGTATTTCCCTTGTCTTTGTGCTTTCTTTGTTTCCGCCTATATCATTTGTTGCAGAATTTCTCATGCTATCAATGTCCCGGTGAGAGCGGCCCTCGAGGGCCACTAGTGACAGCAACTTTCCAATTACTCCACAAGTACGCCTTCAGAATTAAATCAGTTTACCGTAAGCTGAATAATGATAATTATGCTTTTGTTGATATTATTGCAGGTATTTGTATACAGAAAAGATCATGGCCGCCGTCTAGTACTGACAAGCTTTGAACACATCCTCAAATCGGCCCTCGTTCCATCTGACGGTTGGCTTCAGGCCTGCGAATTTCCAAACACCATTTACCTTGCGATAGTAATGTTCATTGGTTGCATGGCCATGTCCCGTGAGCTTGACCGTCTTCAGACTTGCGTCGGTGTAAACCTGATGGGCGGCACGAAGCTGGTGGTGACCGATGACTTCTGTGTCGGATAGTTTTTCCCACCAAGTAGCACCGAGAAGGTGTTGAGTCTTGATGGTTGGATCGCCTAGGAAACCTGGGTCGGTCACCATAGCCATGTATTCTTCGGCGTCCATCGAGTCCCAGCGACCAAGGGCAATTTGCGTATAGTCAACCTGAGAAACGACTGTCAGTTTAATTCTGATTTATAAGGTCAAATACTTCATTTTTACCTTCAAAGTAGGAGCAATGATGCCTCTCAGGCGTTCCCAATCCTAAGCATGTGTTAGCGCAATGTGGGTATTGAGTTATGCTATGAAGGAGCGTACCTTGGAGTCATAGCTATCAGCCCAGTCAAAGACAACCTTTGAAAGTTCAAGATAATCTAGAGAGCTATCAGTTCTATGTCGACCAGAATCAGCCGGGTGAAATTACCCTGAAGGCTAATATCCAAGTTAGGTTGTTTGGAGCTCACAAAGGTGGAAGAGTCCACATCGGATTTCAGGGATGGAGCCATAATGAGAGAAATCGAGTTATAGTAGTGAGAAAATGTATTGAGGAAGTGAGAGCTCTACGTCAATGGATACACGAATCTGCAATGGAAGTTAAACAATTAACCTCATAATATTTCCTGAATTAATTAAAGATACTGCGCTAGTACGTACTTGTGCAATCAAGGCTCATTCGTAGAAGCTTGCCTACGTGGCTGAGATCTGAATTCAGGTTTCTTCACCCCTTGCATTCCACGCTACTGCAACCGTGTCGTGACACGGCGAAACAAGGCTTTGCTTAAGAAAAATCCAATCACTATGGAATTCTTGGCTTAATCATGATTTTCCCTGATCTCAGAGCACAGACATGGATGGAGAGTGTGAACGTAACAAAAAGTTTCCGAAAACGGATAATCCCTTATCATGGGCAAATTCTACTGCAACCATCAAACTATTAGCATTTCAGATCCCATCCATGGCAAAAACTAGCCCTAAATACTTCAACAAAATTTAGTGATGCTAAATATAGGATAACTGGATTCGGTTTCACCGTCTTCAGGGCTGTTATTGTTTACTCGTTCTCGAAACAGGGAAAGCAAACTACATATGTAGTACTTACTACCTGACTACAATTGATAAATATACAGACATACCTATTTTTTTTAATTTAGTTTTCTTTTACCTAAGATTTTTGACTTTTCCCATACACTGCATCCTTTCTACTCGCAACGATGGTCGTTCTAAACAACGGAAGCAACGGCTCTAACGGCCACGGCGTGGAGACCGTCCCCCAAACTCTGGTTGGAAAAGTAGCATTGGTTACTGGAGGAGGACGCGGTATCGGTGCTGGAATTGCTCTTGAACTGGCCAAGCGAGGCGCCTATGTCGCTGTCAATTACTCTACTAGCGCTTCCTCTGCCGAAGAAGTTGTCAAGGCTATCGAAGATGTTGGCTCTCGCGGTGCTGCATTCAAGGCCGACCTCACTGTTGTCGAGGAAATCGAGGAGCTATTCCGCTCTGTTGTCAATCACTTCGGTCGTATCGACATTGCAGTGTCCAACTCCGGCCGCGAGAAATTCAAGCCGCTAAGCCAAACCACGCTTGAAGACTTCAATGAGGTATTTGACCTTAACACACGGGGTCAGTTCTTTGTCGCCAAGGCTGCGCACAAGTATCTCGAGCAAGGCGGACGTCTAATTCTCATGTCGTCTATTGCCGCCGGGGTGGGCGTTCCCGGTCATGCCCTGTATGCTGGCAGCAAGTCCGCTGTTGAGGGCTTTACACGCTGCTTTTCTGCAGATTTCGGTGAGAAGAGGTGCACAGTCAACGCCATCGCGCCCGCTGGAATCAAGAGTGATATGTGGCTGAAGAACTCTTGGAGATACGCTCCAGGATGTGACAAGACCTCTTCTTTGGAAGACATTGAGACGGCTTTGGCCAATGGCAGCCCTTTGAAGAGGTGCGGTGTTCCTGCCGATATTGGGAGAATCGTCTCTTTTCTCTGCAGCCAGGATGGAGAATGGATTAATGGTGAGTGATATCTAACACAGAAAATACGGTTTTTTCTTTATGCTAATTAATTTTAATCCAGGTCAAACCCTCCCAGTCAACGGAGGTGCAAACATCTAAAGGATATCCATCGTCTACAACTATTTTCACTACCCTCGTTTGTGTTTTGTATATAGAACTGCATCTGCGAATTTCTCTAGTGTTCTACTCAAATACACTATTCAAATGGATTTTTGATGTCTCGTTCATTACAACTACTTGTTCACTTCTATTCGTATTCAGGCGATTACATTGTAACGTAGAGCGTGCGCTCGACCGAAAGTCTGTCTTTTCCTACGGTTGCAAATGCAGCCGGTGAAACCCTAACATCAAGAAAGCAGATCAGAATGCTACGCACTTTCAAACTGAAACGCTGGTATAAGCCAACCCACGGACAGGGAAATGGGCGAGCCACATTCCAATCGACGTCGCACCGGAACATGCCACACATGAGACACTTTCCGTTTTCGGTCATTCTGCCAGGATGTAACACTTTCCGACCGCTGAACGAAAAAGTGGCCACGAGATATTTTCTTGTTTTCATAAACATGCGCTAGGTGGGTTTATTGAATTTCTAGAACCCCGCCAGAATAGTTGGCGTTCTCGCTCTCTGCTAAATGCCGATCCAGGTAGCTGACTAGGGCTGCGATCGGAAACCCTAATTTACACCTCCTTGCGTTGATCCATGAACGTAGGCAACTCATAGGTCCCCGGTCCAGAAAGAGCGGACTTGACAAGTAGCGGAATACTAAAATCGGGGGTTTTATGTATCTATAGTCCTAACTCATAGGTGCGTGAAGCTGATACGTCCGGACTCCGATGGCCTCCTCTCGATGTATACTAGGGCTAACTAGATACAGAAAGTCCGTAACATATCATTTCCAATTAAGAAATATAGCATCATGTAGATTTCATAACTTTGTCTAGTTGAACAAGCCGGGACTCTTTAGGACCATATTCACTAGCAAATAACACAGGCACTGGGATAAATTGCCAATTCGATCCCGGTGATGCGAGGACAAAAAAGCAAGGATAGAAAAGCCGGCCTCGTGCTCGCCTCCCAGCCTCCTAGATTTCTAGCAACACGCATACCTTCGATGCTAGCTTTACTGCACACGGCAGCTCGCACCTATATTCTCTAGGGCTAAATATAGAAACTAACAGTACGTATTCTTGTTTTTTAGAATTACATATACATCCTGCTGTCCGTCACGTCTATACTTACCTTCTTTTCTTCTTCCTCCACACAAGTAACTACCCCCAAAAATTAGCAAAGATGACCAACTGGATTCTCGGAGACAAGTTCTACACCGTCTACCCACACAAGAACTCCATCAAGGGGTTGTGGGAGTCTAAGTGGAAATTTGCTGTATGTAAACAACCTACCCGATAGGTTCATGACAACATGAATAGAGAAGCTGATTTTCAGACAGTGTTCAAAATCCATCTATCCTTTCCACGATGGTTCTATTGAAGACTTTGAGCCTATCTTTGAGAAGCTCATAGCCGAAAACATCAACGATGCTTACACTGATGAATACACCAACGCCTTCCTGCCCGTCGCCAGTGCGCTCGAGGCCAAAGGTCAAGAATCTATGCAAAATGGCAACACGGAAAAGGGAGCAGAGTACTATCGCCGCGCAGCCGTGGTATATCGGATTTCTCGCTTCCCCTACGTCAGCCCTGCCTCGGCGGGCACAAAGTCAGTCAAGCGCTTGGCCTTTGAGCGTCAGAAGAAGGCCTATATGGCGGCTGCGTCGACCTGGTCGCCTGTCATAAATGAAGTCGTGATCCCACACAAACAGCGTGCTGGTTCAGATGGCGCTTCGATTCCTCTTCTTGTCCGCGTGCCTGAACACGCCAGCGCCAGTAAGCCGGTTCCCGTGGTGCTGATCATGACCGGGCTTGACGGCTACCGCTGTGACAACTCACAGCGTACTCACGAGATTGTTGGTCGCGGATGGGCGACTGTGATCTGTGAGATTCCCGGAACAGCTGACTGTCCTGCTGATCCCGCGGATCCTGAATCTCCGGATCGTCTCTGGAACTCGGTGTTGGAGTACATGGCTTCTCGACCCGAGTTCGACATGCGCAAAGTTGCTGTTTGGGGATTAAGTGCTGGTGGATTCTATGCCATTCGTGCAGCATCGACGCATGCGAAATATCTCATGGGTTCTGTGGCCCATGGACCAGGATCTCATCACTTTTTGAGCCCGGAGTGGCAGGAAAGAATCGATGATCACGAGTATCCCTTCAAGATCTCCCCTGCGATGGCTGAGAAGTATGGTTTCAAGAGTGTCGAGGACTTCAAGAAGAATGGACAAAAGAAGTTTTCGCTGGTGGAGACTGGTATTGCGGACAAACCATCTTGCAGGCTTCTGCTCCTTAATGTGGGCTCCTATCATTCGCATTTGACACTTGTTTCAAGTCACTAACATATAATTTAGGGTGTTGATGACGGTGTTGTTCCTATTGAGGACTGCCTTGTCTTGTTCAATCACGGAACTCCTAAAGAGGGACGGTAAGAGAGCATTCTTCTTCGTTATGTTTTCCAAATGCTAATAAAACATGTACAGATTCGTTGAAAATCTTCCACACATGGGTTACCCTACTACTCTGCCAGTTGCTTACGACTGGTTTGAGAAACTATTGGCTAGTGGTACCGAACCATGTCTGAAAAACTAGGCTTGCTTGCTTTTCAGACACAATGGGACGTAGGTGAAGGCTTAAATGTATACTTTTCCAAAATTTTGTAGTCAAACATCTTAATCGATGAGTAACAAAACTCATTATACTTTAAACCTCTATTCATTCTTATTAAACAAAGATGAATCAAATTTTTCATTTGGTTTTTTCGACTAAAATGCGTTATATTGAAAATAATTACTGCCCTCCGGTCCGCATAATCGTGTATTCCGTTACAAAAGCCCACTAGACGCCAAACTCCTGCCAAAACATGTTACCCCTGCTTGAATTTACGAAAAAGTCGGTGGAGGATAAGCAGCCCTAATAACATCATGTCAGTGGTCTTTACGAATGACAGTTTAAAATGGAAAATTAAATGGTGGAGCTTACCCTGAGTCCCCAGGGTAGATGTAATCATTTGCCCCAGTCAAATCTAACCCAGTGTTTCCGGCAGCATTTCCAGACGATGGCGAGCCATATGCATTACAAACCTTTAGATGATCCAGAGGGGTGAACATGCCTTGGATTTTATCTGGTGCTTCGATGATTGTTGCAACCAAGCCTGAAGCAACATGCCACTCAATATGACAGTGCAACAACCAGATTCCCGGATTATTGGCACGGAAACGAATAACGGTATGTCCAAAATTCTGCACCATGATGGTATCACGTCTGACCGGCGTAGAGGATACATTAGCAAAGTAGCCATTGAATGCGCCACCATCGACAGCCGAACGCTGCAGAACTTGAAATTGATGACCGTGCAAGTGCCAAGGGTGTAGATTGTTATGGTAGTTGTTGATGACGACTTCAACGACATCGTTATTCTTCACAACAATAGGGTTGACTTCTCCATAAACTGCCGGATTGGAGTAGTATTCCGGACCGACTGTCAACGCAGTGTAAAGCGTGGGGACTTGCTGTTCCATATATGTTTTTCCATTGACAGAAAACCGCGTGACATTGTTGACAACTGTCCGGCCGGTGTTCAGCACAATTTGATGATTAACAGGCTCCAGAAGAGGTTCTCGATCAACAGGAACGAATTCGACATCGTCGACGAAATCAAACTCGTTGAGGACAGGCGGCTCTGGCAGGGGCAGCGACTCGTCGTAAACAAGCCAAGCAGTGGCGTTTGGATTGTAGCCGTCGGGAATGGCTCTGTTTTCGTAGACAAACATCATGTTTATATCCATGGTGTTCCAAATTGCGTAGTTCTTGCTTGCGTCCGCTTTAGTCTTGATAAGTACGCCCATACGCTGACCAGTAGCTACGCGAAGATTCCTTTCGCCAACGGGGTAGGGCTCTACCCAGACGCCATCGACCTCGACCACGGTCATCTCATGGTCATCAAAAAGGAACGCATGACCGGGCCAGTTGCCAACGCAGATAATGTGCACAAAGTATGTCTTGTTTGGCTCGACCTTGAAAGTCGATTCTGTGGAATCGTTGATCAACGCAACATCAGGAATTGGCTCATTTCCATGTCCATTTTTCTCGTTGTCGGTTGATTGATACGAGTCGAGAAGCTCCGGCATCTGCTTGTGGTACCAATCCGACAGCAGAATCGTAAACTCGTCATCGTATTCAAAAGGTGGGCTCGGATCGCGGACAATCAACGCTCCTCGCAATCCGTCGGGATATTGGCCCATGTTGTGCGAATGATACCAGTATGTTCCAGCTTGATCCGCCTGAAAATAATCAATATCGACTTCACAACAATATCCTCTCCTCTTCACTTACTGTGAAATCGTAGCGGATTGTTGAGCCAGGAGCAACGGGGCATTGAGTGACCCCAGAACCACCATCCATGGTCGCAGTCATGTACTGGTGTATACCGTGCCAGTGGATGCCAGTTGATTGATTCCCCAAACCGTTTTCGACATCGACTATGAGCCGATCACCCACGTCGACGTCTACCTGGGGACATGGCCATTCGCCGTTGATGCCGATGACCGGTCTTTCGAATCCATCAGGGGCAGCATTGACCCAGGTAATATTCCAATGCAAGTGAACATTTTTGGCGGCGACAAACTGGACAATGCCAGAGAGGCAAAGAATAAAAATAGGAACAAACATCTAAGCGGTCCTATCCGAAAAGAATGACTGTTGGTTAGTAGCAACGAACGACAAAAACGAATGACTGAAAAGAACGAGACCGCGTCGACAACAAAATCGAGAAAAGAAAACACAAAAGTAAATGGAGACTTTGAAGTATTTATTCAAAACTCAAAATACCACGCGGTTGTTGACTGTGTATTTGACCGCCGTATTGTTTGTGCACAATTCCGACGCGAAAGCGAACACCGAGGAATGTACGTACCTTCAAACCATCAATATCAATTACTATAATCTGCAAGGAGGAGAAATTTAAGCCAACCTTGGAAAGACAGGGGCCAATAATGAGTTCTAAATTTCACCTTTCTGAGTGAACGAACCCCTTGCGTTGTTCGGAAAATGCGCAATGATCGACTAGGTCTTCAGGCAAGAGCTGCGAGTTATATTTCCGCCTGTGCTATTAGCACCAGTATCCATTTATTCAAGAGCTACGTACTTATAAGTTCAAGATCTGTGAGAAACCAACCGTTGCAGCTGAGACATTGTCTAGTGCCCGGATCAAGAGCTGAAAATTGCTGCATGCATCGCCTTAGATAAGCCCTACGCCCTACTTACATAATATTGGTTCTCCAGGGAATAATCTACCTCTGATGATCAGGGAAATTGGTGAAGAGGAGCTGGAAACTGCCCAATAGGATTTTAGATAAGCAAAGCTGCAGAAAACGGATGGCTGCTGTATTTCCGTTTTCGGCTTGCCCAGGGGATGCCCTGGATTTTGACTCGATAGTAACTGATTTGTTCACGGAACTCATAATGTTTAATGGGATGGAATTTTATTGCTATCGGGAACAGAGAATTTTATGTTGTCACATACACCTAATGATTACATATGTATGCGACGGTTGATACGTGCTTAGGGCTAAGCGACGGACGGCCATACTAGACAGTTCAACGATTCTGTGTTAGAGCAATTAAAGCTACTAACTGATGAAGTAGCGATTGGTAAGTATAAATTTATGAAATACAGGGGATACATCAATATCAACTGTAACATTTGAAACTGATTTAAAATCTTGCACAGTCCCCGTACATGTACGTCAACTGGTAGCGGAAATATATATCGATTATGACAGGCTACTGACACACATGGTAATCATGCGCAGTCCCAGGTGCTAACAGTTACATATGTAGACACGGAGAGCTGGCCGATTCAAATTTCGACCTCTTAATTGCCTAACAGTGTTTTCTATTAGTATAGGCCAAAAGGCAACAATTGCCTCATTAGGAAAGCCCACGCGCCGGAAAGAAAGCCGGACATGTATGCGCGCCGCTCCCCCGCACCCGTATATTTATCCGTGTGGGATGCGACATCACGCCATTCATTAATAAACAATCGGTCGACAGTGACTTGATTTCAAAGAGTCTCGCAAAATAAAATAAAACCAAAAGACGCAGAACACGCGACATCAACCACAATGGCGCCCGTCGAAATCCCTCCATTCGACAAACTGACCCTCGACCCCTCTGGCCCCAAAGGGAATGCCTGGGGTCTCTTTGGCAAAGACAACAGCCTCGGCATGCTCAATCTGCTCACGCCAGAGGTCGTGCGGGCTGCAGCGAGCGAAATCAAAGACGGAGACCGCTTTGGCCTGGATTGGAAGCTTGACGCTCTCGGCCAGCCGTCCTTTGGCAGACAGGCGTTTCATCAGAAGATCGTCAGCAAGGCGCCCAGGACCATTAATGATGATGTTTTGACATTCAACACGCAAGGCAGCACGCAATGGGACGGGTTTAGGCATTTTGGTTTGTGTTTTTCTCACATGTCCTAGGGGTTTACTAACGTCGAACAATACAGGTAACCAAACACACAAAGTATTCTACAATGGTGCGACGCAGCAAGATATTGAGACCAGCAATGTCCTGGGTATTGAAAGTAAGACAACCACTCTCCTTGGAGCAACTTCTTCTGTGGAAGACTCACTAAATGGGTAAACAGCCTGGGTAGAAAAGGGTGGCGTTGTTGGACGCGGCGTACTCCTCGACATTGCATCTTACGCTGAGCGCAACAACCTTTCATTTCCTGCGTTTGAGTCATCAGTAATCCCCCTAGACATCGTCAAAAAAGTCGCCGAAGAAGAAAAAGTCACCTTCAGACCCGGTGACATCCTCTTCATCCGGTGCGGATTCACAAAGGCATTCGAGAGCCTCCCCACCGACCAGGCGACTGCGCTCGGCCATCGCGAAGTAGCCAAGTATGTTGGCATTGAGTCGAGCGAGGCAACGCTGAGATGGCTTTGGGAGAACCAGTTTGCGGCTGTGGCGAGCGACGCAGTGGCAGTTGAGAGCTCGCCTGTCGATGGGGCTCAGATCCCGCAAGAATGGTCGTTGCATCAGTGGTGTTTGGCTGGCTGGGGTATGCCGCTTGGCGAGATGTTTTATTTGGAGAAGTTGGCAGCTCACTGCGCGGAGAAGAAGAGGTGGTCATTTTTCTTTTCGAGTGTACCGTTGAACGTGAGTATCTTCTCCATAGCCAAACCGCTCTCATTGCTAACACCTTTCTCGTAAAGGTCCCCGGTGGTGTCGCGAGTCCGCCAAACTCTGTTGCCATCCTTTAAGAGAAAACCAGAAAGTTAGAGACGGTCAGGTTAGGGAGGCCAACGTTGAACCGGGCGTGATAATCGACTTTTGATATCCATTGACCTATATTCTATATATACATATACATCAGAATGCAATGAAAATGCACACTTTTAGAGACCGTCCAGGTATCTACCGTTAACGCCCGCCAAACACAGAATGCAAGTTGTGTACATCACTCAAGTCCAATCCAATCGCCTGATTCGTTGTCGCTAGCATCAGCCATGTCCTGATCGACAGGAGCGCTCTCATCAATTTTCAAAACACCGTTAGTTTTTTTAGGGCCAAGGATCGGCTGTGAAAGAAGATAGTCGAGGTCGTATAGATTTCGTTCTGTGAGACGTTTGAGACTTTCACGGAAATCATCTAGAACTCTCTGCAAGGCCCTCAATTCTGGGGCCAATTGCCCACCGTGCTCTTTCAGGTATCGACCGTGAACACTGAGCATTGATTCGATCCAAAGCAAGTTGAATTCCAGGTGAGGTGTCTCATCCGTTGAAAGAGCAATAAATCGAACGAACCGGGGAAGATAGGTTTGCGGGATGGAGCGGACGATGTGAGGGATGTCTGCATGTGGAATACTTTCATACACCGTTCGGATGAGCGGTGCTTCGTTCAAACGGAACGCCATAACTAGTGCCTTGAGGTAGGACGCATCGTCTGTTGAAACTGCAGATGAAGCTTTCTTGGCTTCCTGAAGAGTGTCCAGGATAGAATCTGGAGTGATGTTGATATCCAGGTCAAACGGGTCGAACACAAAATCTGTGTCAAGGCTGTAAATAAGAAGACCCTCAGTTGTTGCAGCACAAAATGACCGGCCAGTAGGCGAAAATGAGACGGCAGAAACTCGTATTTCTGGCCGTGTCTTTCGTGCCCCAGCATCACCGCGCTTTGCGCCAGGCAGACTGCGATCAATACGGTCTTCCAAGTCAGAAGCTTCCCCGGTCTCATCAATAAGACCTTGTGGTCCGGCTTCCGTCATGTTTTTGCTATTCAAGTACTCCTGAGTGCCGTCGATGGATGTGTTCACAGAGACCGTATATTTCTTAACAAGGGAGCCCGTTGTCACATCATACAAGCAGATGTATTTGCTGTTGCCTCCAGCCAGTAAACAAGATCCATCAGCGCTGTATGTAATTCTTGTGAACGATTTTGTGCCTTCAACATTGGCGGCTGTTCGTCGATCGGAAACTTTTCTGCCACCAGAAACATCCTGACGTCCTTCAATGGAGCTCTCCTGGATAGCTTCAAAGACATTCCAGAAACTGAGTTGACCGTCAAGCGTGGAAGCGGCAATCTGCTTGCCATCCGGTCTGAAATCAACACTGAGAACATCAGACTGTAGTTGCAGCGGTTCGCTAGTTTGCGACCGACCGAAAATGCTCCATATACGAACAGTTCGGTCCCAACTGCCGCTAACAAGATTGCTTCCGTCAGCAGCAAATGATAGCGACACAACAGGTCCTTCGTGGCCAGCAAGACGGTCGAGTAATTGACCGGTCGGTACAGACCACACATGTATGTCGAAAGAGTCCTGTGAGCCAGCACAAACAACTTCTCCACTCGGGTCTACCGCCAAAGAAGTAAAGCCCAGCCTGGACGGGGCTGTGAATGTTCGGAAATTCCTGTACCTGATAAGATCCCATGCTCTTATGGAACCGTCCAAGGATGACGTGTACAGCACATTTCCCTTTTTAGAAAATCTGCAATCCGTGACAGCGGCCGTGTGTTCGGTGAATGTGACAATGCAAAACCCAGAGGCAGTATCCCACACTTTGATCTTGCCATCGTCGCCAGTAGTGACGACTCGTTGCCCGTCGGCAGAGTAGACAAGTGAGTTCAGCGAGTCTAAATGTCCTTGCTGCTTTAAGATGTACGACTCTGACTGCCATTCCCAAACCAGAAGTTGGCCATGCTTGGAAGACCCAAATGCCAACCACTCGCCCGACTTGTTGATGGTGACGAAATCGATATTGCTTTGCGATACACTGGTCACAGTGAGTTAGGGGAAAATTGCGTTTCATGAGAAAGCCAACTTACCTCAGCATATGGATGTTGTTGAAGTCGGGCAGTTCATAGAGGCCAAAGAGACCGTTGGAAAAGCCAACGACCAGTAGATTGGACTTGGCATGGAAGGCGGCGCACTTCAGTTTCGCGTCGTTCTGCATGAAAAAGTCCTTCTTCATAATTCTCCAGCGGGCATCGCGTTCCGGTTCATCCTCTAACCTTCTTGTCGCATACTCCCATCGGAAGAGTGCGCCGTCTTCGCTCACAGTGTAGATCTAATGACGAGTCAGCTACGAGTCCACGAAAAGCTGGCGCATAGCCTTACAGATTCCTGATCGGCGGCAAAAAAGGCAGCCTTGACTCCCTGGCGATGCCCTGCAAGTGTGGTCGGCTCAAATCCATCTTCGGGGTCTAAACTCCACACGCGGGCGGTCAAGTCCTTTGAAGATGTGAGGAGGAATCGCGAATCGCTCGACCATTCAATATTCTGGATTACGTCAAAATGCCCGGCCAGTTCTCTATGGAGGACGAAGGGTGCGAATTCGAGCTCTCCACCGGCATCGGTGCCAGGGACAGACGGCGTCTGCCATAATTGCAATCGGCGTCCAATTCCAACGGCGAAATGCAGACCGGACGGGGAAAACTTGAGCGCATCGACCGGACCCTTGAAGGACATGTGATAGATAACAATGCGTCGCTTGAAATTCGTCAAGATAGCGTGGCCATCTTCGTCGACAGTGAGAAGCAAGTTGCCCTGCGGGTTGAGATCGAGTCGAACGATGTTTTTGCGGTGGAAGAGGGGCAGAGTGTAGGATTTGTTGCTGCTATAATGTTAGAGAAAGGCACAGCGCGTAGAGTGAAAAAAATAAATAGCATACTTGACTAGGTCAAAAACAGTGACCCTGTTGCCTACGGGCGACAGCAAGCAGGTGCCATCGGGGTTGAAGAGCAAGTTGCCCTTGCCGTAGACAGTGCCCAAGAGATTGGAAAACTGGCGCGGTTAGCCGGGGGTATCGGCATTGGGTGCAGCACGTATAGGACTGCTTACCTTGAAGTCCGTCTTCATTTTCAGTCTTGGCTGAGCCCGCTACGCACGCTGCATGTCTCGGCGGCTGTACATCGGATAACAATAATTTTTCTGATTTTGAAGCTTTTTGCAGGGCCGGAACGATAAGCAACAGTTAATCCGGCCGGCGAACACGCGCTAGGCTGGTCCGGGGCTAGCGCACTCCGCGGCCTGTGCCTTCCCGGACGAGCGCTCCTCGTCCCACCTCATTCGCTGCGGCGCGAATTCCCCACCGGCGTTCAGGGGCTCCGACAGACGCTGAAGGAGCACTTGCCCGACTGGCCCAGAGCAAGGCCAACAACAGCCTGCGCTATCGATCTCCATCTTTCTTTGCTGTCCCATCCTCCTCTCTCCCTCTCTGTGTCTTCCCTAGCCAGCTGCGGTGCTTCCGGTTGTCTGTCTGTCTGTCTCTGTGACGACGCTGCTGTGATTTTTGTTTTGCCCAGGTGATATACCGCCCAAAAGCTCGAAGAGAAAAAAAATGGCCCCCTCAACCGAGACCGCCTCGCCTATTGGCATTGCCAATGTAAGTCGATGTCCTGATGCTATCTTGAGCAATTCCGGTGTCTACCGTTGCCTTAATGGGTCAATTGCTAACGGAGATGCTGATTTAGCTCCCCAACCAACGGTACGTGGAACGCGGCGTATTTTGATGCTTTTTGTTGCTGGTGGATCTTGGAGTTCTGACTTGTGATGATATAACAGCCACAAGATTGTCGCAAAGCGGGGAGCGGCCTTCACAATTATGGTGCGCCTCTCCCATGAAAATGGTGTACCCTGTTGCAGTGACTGACAAAATGCAGGTTGCTGGTGAATCCGGACTGGGAAAGACTACCTTCATCAACACCCTGTTCTCCACCACCATCAAAAACTATGCCGACCACAAGAAGCGACACGCCAAGCAGATTGACAAGACCGTTGAGATCGAGATCACCAAGGCCGAGCTGGAAGAGAAGTTCTTCAAAGGTACATCTCAATTCAGACGGTATATAGCTCTCAGTTCTAACTAATGATTGTCTAGTCCGCCTTACGGTTATCGACACCCCTGGATTCGGTGACTACGTCAACAACCGCGATTCGTGGCAGCCCATTATTGAGTTCCTCGATGACCAGCATGAGTCGTATATGTTGCAGGAACAACAGCCCCGCCGAACGGACAAGATCGACCTGCGTGTCCACGCCTGCCTCTACTTCATTCGCCCCACCGGCCACACCTTGAAGCCTCTTGATATCGAAGTCATGAAGCGCCTGAGCTCCCGCGTGAACTTGATTCCCGTTGTCGCCAAGGCTGACACCCTCAGCCCCGCTGACCTGGCTCGCTTCAAGCAGAGAGTAAGTTGGATGGAGATTTTTCCAACCAATGTCTAAAACTCAACTAATTTTATCTAGGTTCGCGCTGTCGTTGAAGCCCAGGGTATCAAGATCTACCAGCCCCCGATCGAGGAGGACGACGAGCATGCCGCTGCCCACGCCCGCAGCTTGATGGCCGCCGTTCCGTTTGCCGTTATTGGCTCCGAGAAGGACGTTAAGAACAACGAGGGCAAGGTCGTCAAGGGCCGTCAATATGCCTGGGGTGTTGCCGAAGTTGAGAACGAGGACCACTGCGACTTCAAGAAGCTCCGCTCTATTCTCATCCGCACCCACATGCTCGACCTCATCCACACGACCGAAGAGTCTCACTACGAGGCTTACCGCGCCCAACAGATGGAGACAAGGAAGTTCGGCGAGGCCCGCCCCCGCAAGTTGGACAACCCCAAGTTCAAAGAAGAGGAAGAGACCCTTCGCAAGCGCTTCACAGAACAAGTCAAGGTCGAGGAAACACGTTTCAGACAATGGGAGCAGAAGCTTATCGCAGAACGCGACCGCCTCAACAAGGACTTGGAAGCTACCCACGCAGCGTACGTTTTTTCCCCTGCCACTAACTACATGAATGACACATCTAACCCTTGGCAGTATCAAAACCCTCGAACAGGACTTGGAGACAATGCAAGGTACCCGGAGCCACGGTCGTCGTTAGGTGTTTCTAAGTTATTACCCCTTTTTCGGAACTACGCTTTGGCCGTTAATGTCAGCACTCTTTTCTACTTGCGGAACCTTCTTCTCTTTTGGTGTGATCTTTCAATGAGCGAACAAAAAGTACTGAACCTTCCGGACCAGACGACGCCCGGGCAGGGAACGATGCTGACTGTTTTGGTTTGGTAACTCCTGTTGAGTGATGATGGCCTCTACTTTTCTCCTCCCTACTACATAATATACCTTCACTAGTGTCGTAGCGTGCCAATGCAATTTTAATCTCGTTGTGCGTTTGCATATAATCCCTATAGACGTCGCTCCGTAAATACTCAATGCTGTGGATTCATTTCAATTGCCCTCTAGGAGCCTTGGGGTAAGTAGTAGTGAGATGACGGAAACCGATGGTCTGAGCTCCCGCAGGCCGTTGTTTCCCCACCGCGGCGGATAAGCTTCACAGTGTCGAGACAGCTTTTCGAGTCCTTTTTTGAACATTGAACACTGTGCTTGCAGCCAATCGTCTCTGAACCATAACTTCTCCATGCCATCTCTGGGCCAATTTCCCCGCCAACATGCTCACACGCTGCGAACTCACAGTGGTAAGTCACTTCAAGTTTATTCTACTGAATGACCTTTGAGCTGACCACCCCCCAAGGTCCCGTCAATACAGTGACATTTTCCAGCTACCCAGGCACATACGTCCTGACCGGCTCTTCTGACAGAGCTGTCCACCTGACCCGCGCGCTGCCCAGCTCCAACTCGCACTCCGTCACCGAGACCACCCAGCCCATCCAACGGTACGAGGCACACGGGTATTCGGTGCTGGACATCGCCGTCAGCGCAGACAATTCCCGGTTCAGCAGTGTCGGAGGAGATAGACAAGTATTTCTATGGGATGTCGAGCAAGGGTCTACAGTGAGACGATGGGCGGGTCATACGAGTCGAGTCGAGACGGTTCAATTTGCCGGTGAAGGGGATTCCGTCGTCGTGTCTGGTGGGTTCCTCTGCGAAAAAAAATGATACGAAGTTGGAGAACTAGTACTTACGCTTTTCTTTTCCTGAAAAATAGGGAGTGCTGATACTACGATAAATCTGTGGGACGCAAAATCCAACTCGCTCAAACCCATCCAGAGCTTGACCGAAGCCGCCGACACGGTCTCCTCGGTTCATGTGCACATGCCTAGTTTCTCGATTGCCAGTGGGAGTTACGATGGAAGAGTCCGAATCTACGATCTTCGCATGGGCAAGACAACCGTGGATGTGATTGCGCATCCTGTCACAAGCGTTCGCTGCTCAGCGGACGGCAATGCTATACTCGTCTCCAGCCTGGACGGCCGCATTCGGATGTTTGATCGAACAGACGGAAAACTGCTCAAAGCCTTTGGCGGAGAGGACCAGGCGGGGAAATCTGGAGGGCCGCAATACTTGAACAAGTCGCTCCGAATACGCTCTGTCTTCGCCAAAGGTGACGCTGTGGTTCTCAGTGGCAGCGAAGCTGCAGACATGGACAACAAGCAGCGGACCAGCCAGGCCTCTGTATTTGCATGGGATGTCTTGAGCGGAGATGCTATTGCTACAGTTCCTGCTGGAGAAGGAGTCAAGGTGGTAAGCTGTGTATCGTGGAACGAAACAGGAGGGTGCTGGGCTAGCGCTTGTGCAGATGGTGAGCTTCCTTTTGACCAGCACAGGACGAGACTAATGCATCTTGTGTAGGCACTGTGAAAATCTACAGTTGATTGATAATTTCCGCCATTGACTGTCATAACAAAGCATCAATGTTGGCTCTGGAACGCTAGTGATGGCAGCGTCGGATGTCGCGGCCAACCACGGCCCCCCGCCAAATAACGTGCGCTTGACTATGCGCTATTCTGTCTAGCAGCAAGACGTTGCGTGGGCATGTTTAATTTCTCTTCGCTATCCATGCTCTACTTAAAAATGCATTAGCTGCGGGTGGTCGAGTGTGTATAAATACCCCCGTGCTGGTCTTTTCATCCCGTGCCGGAAACCGACATTGTTCACCATGCATCTACAACGCCTAGGTCTTTTGGCAGCTGCTCTGGCTGCATCCAGCGCAGCATTCTCCAATGTCACCGTCTACCGGAATGAGTCCTTTGTTTCTGGTGACAAGCTTCCGGCATCCCACGCGACGTCCGATGGGAATGACATTGTGAATCTCTTCTTCGGGCTGAGCCGGTCGACAACCTGGAAGCTCATTTCCAAGACCAAACTCGAAGGAAACACCGGCGAGCCTGAGGGCATGGTTCGCGTTGGTGACGACCGTCTGTTTGTTTCTTCCGGACAGTGGACCGTCCCGACAGAGAAATACAACGAAACCATCAATGGCACCGATCGTACACCAGGCGCTGGATTTGCGCATATGGTTATCTATGATCTTCAAGGGCAGCGGATTGCCAATGCCTCCCTTACAGCCCCTGGGGATATCGAGTACCACGGAGGCGGCATCGACTACGACGGCCGCTACATCTGGATCACGCTTGCTCAATACAGACCCAACACCACCGCCACCATTGCTCGAATCGACCCTCTCACTCTAGACCAAACCCGTCTGTTCCGTACACACGATCACAATGGCGGCATTGTTCACGACACCATCACCAATGAACTCGTAACCCTAAACTGGGGCGGCCGAAACGCGACTACATGGTCTCTAAAAGACTACCCAAAAGCCTTCACCCCTCTTCCAGAATTCACACCCCCAATCCGCAGCGTTGCGACACCGAGCTTTTTTGTCGATTACCAAGACTGCAAATTCCTGGGCCACCACGCCATCCCCAGGGTCATGACAACTCAAACCCCCACTGGCTCTGCGAAGACGACTCCTCGTCCCATCATGCTCTGTGGGGGCGTAGCCACGCTTGGCACGTACAATCTCGGCGGGCTGGCGCTTGTGGATTTGGAGACAATGCTGCCACTGTGGGAAGTGCCAATTACCCTGACGAGTGATTTGGGGGTATCGCTGACGCAGAACCCTGTGGATGCGCATGTCGTGGATGGGAAATTGAGAGTGTGGTTTTTGCCGGACCAGAGGAATAGCACGTTGTATATTTACGAGGCGCAGTAAATGGACGGAAAATAAAACGCAATATTAATAATGTCGGTTTATATAACAATCTATTTATGATTCGTACAACTCGTAAATGGGTGTAAATGTCCTCGTGTAACCAAATACGACCTTCTTCAATTCTATTCTATTCAAAAAAGAAAAGAAAAGAAAAGAAAAGAAACCAAAAAACTATACATATGGATCTGGCTTCTTCTGTGGAGGCGGTCCAATCCACCGGCCATCCTTGAGCCAAACCCCAGCGCCTCCATAGTGACCCGTCGACGCGCCTTTCATAAACGCAAATCGGAAGAAAAGATCTTGCGGTGCGCCGGGATCTCTATCACTAATATATATATCTTCTTCTTTTTCTTGTTGTTGTTGCTGTTGTTCATCGACGTCATTCGTGTCGAGCCCCGTGTTGATCAACTCCAACCCCTCGGTCCCGTGTCGGTGCCAGGTGAATCTCCCCTTGCGGTTTTCGTCTAGATAGCCGCGCCAGCGCTCAACGTCATTGACGAGGATACTAATTCCATCGACGCCGAGACGGGCCATTCGTTCATGCTCCCAGAGGTCGAACGTGATGTTTCCGTTCCCGTGATACCAAGTCTCGTCCCAGAGGCGTGGAGATGGGCCAGGCTCTAAACTGATGGATACGGAGGAGTTGGTGATGTTTGGGTACGATGCGCCCCACCATCCTCCAGGCGTTGTCGGGTCTTCGCCTAGTGCTGCGGGTGTCTCGATGATGGATGCGAAGCCCCAGCGGGCGACGCCGTTGATGAAAAGGCCTAGCAGTAGGCCCTGATAGATTACCGAGGGGCGTGTTGGAATCGCTGTTCCAGGTATGAGTAGCATTGCAAGGATGTAGTGGTGGATTCGTAACCGAAGTCCCGGCAACGCGAGCAAGAAAAGGATGCCAGCTACAAATGATATATAGACCTTGAGGTAGCGTGGCATCAAGCCCGCTTGGCGAATAAACCATGTCTGTGTCAGAACAATGGTGATGATAATAGTGACCACTATTCCGAGTGCCAACTTGGCACCGGGTTGGTTCTGCAGGTCGTGTGGCGTGAGTCGTTGAAGCGGGATCCAAAGAGCAAATGTATAGTTGTTCAGAGCGCCAATAAATGCAGGCGTGAGATATAAGATCGTTTTCTCCAATTGATATCCGGGATTGGAGAAGTTTCTCAGCAGTATGCGGGCTGCATAAAGATATAATACATACGCTATGAATGAAGCAGGAAGCACGCGCGATAACAAGAGCGAGAAGAGGTCCGCGAGTGTCGCCAGGTTAGGCGGGTCGGATACCACCCCGACGTGGATAATTAGTATGCCAAAGGTGCTGAAGAAGAATACTCCAGGCGAGGTTGTGAAGATGGAGATGAGCGCCACCGCCGCGGTGGTAATGCCGAGTAGTAGCCATCGGGGGTCCGAGGGGCAAGTAGCCTGAGCAGAAGAAAGCGGCAAAAAGCTAAACGACTTTGGAAACGTCGACGTGAATTCAGTCGAGGTAAATCCGTTTTGTGTTGATGATGGAAACGAATGTGCAGCTCCCTCTAGTTTCACCACGCCACATCCACCGCCTGAATTGGTGACAACGCCAGCGTGTATGGCGGCTTGGCAAACAAAACTATCTGCGCGGTAAATTCCGGGCTCAGAAGAATTCGACTCGGGTCCACCGACAATAAGAGGCTGGTAGTTGAGTGTCTGATTGCCGACGGTGCGTTCGTCGAGGAGAATCAGGGACTTGCAGTTTGCCGGACACCGGAAAGCAGAAGGCGAAGCCTGGAAGGGGCGGCAATCATTGCCATTCAGGCCGCAGACATTTCCAGAAGACCTATTTCTGTCAGTCATCGGTGGGAGCTTTGGAAAGGGTTGTGTTGTGAAACATACCAGTACGAAGCAGCGCAAGAGATGAGTTGCGGACGGCCGTAGCCTTCAATATTTCCGGACGAGGTCGATTTGAGCAAAATCAAAAACCAAGACAGAAACCAAACAAAATATACAAACAACAATGCCGCTATTTTGCGGGGCTTTGTGTGCGCATACTGATCGAAGAGCTGCACGGGGAGCTCTTGTATTTTTGGAAAAAGAGGTCGAAAGAGCAGATCATGCGGCGGATCAGGACCTTGAACCCAGCGAGCTGTCGCACGGCCAGCTTTCCTCAGTGGCAACGGAACCCAACGCCAATGGAACGAAGCAGATGACTCTCTCAGCCAGACTGGCATACGAAACGTCGTCCCGGAGCTGTACTCGTCGCCCTCGACGCGGAGAGTATGCACGGGGGCATCCGGCTCTTCGCTACTCTCATCATCAGTCAGGGGAGGCGCAATAAACAGCCTGCGCTCCTCATCGTTGCCGTCTTCGATCATGTCGACCAGAATGTGAGTGATAGAGAGAGTAGCATTGACTATGAGCTGCAGTCGTTCGTTGTATGTAGGCGCGAAGTGGGGCCGGGCGAAACTGCCGGGAGCCCCGGAAGAGATCAACGAGCTTAACTAGATACCCTCTGCGCAAGAAAAGAGTGAAAGAAAACAAAAGTGAATGACTGAGGTATAAAAAGTAGATGCCAAATAAAATACAAAGACTAACGGCGAAGGCGAAGACAAAATCGAAGAGCGCATGACTAAACCCCGGACAATATGCAGATCCGCTCCGGAAGCGGAGGACCAATCAGCGGCCCTCAGGCAGCAACGCCCCGCTGAGTGCCGAAACAGGCAATATTGATTTCTATTCTACATTTCTACACTTCTACATAAATGACTGTAGAATAGAATTCGGTTATTTCAAGTATCAAATTATACCAGGCCTAGTTTCTACATGCTGACAGATATACTCAAAAGCAGTGAGTGATACATATGATGTGTCATGTATGCGGCCTGAGACCTCCTCAACCTCGTTCTTGTCGCTGGTTAATAAGTCTCTTCATGTTTATCTCATTAGCTTTTCATTTAAAATGAAATTCAATGTATTTACAATCATGGATTAATATAGAAATTGCGTGTAGGATTTCATAAGTTGATATTCTGACAGAGAGGAAGACCAGGTTCGCAAGGGAAGGAGCGCTCGTGACTCTCAGGCCTTCCTTCCCCCGGTGCACTTTTCTCCTCAGACCTCTTCCACTCAACTATCACTACCACCACGACGAAGACTCTATTATAATCTACGCTTGTTTACGAGCGTTGAACGACAAGATCGGCGCTATCAGACGTTGATAACGGAATAACGGCGCCACGTGTGGGAGACCCGTCAGCCAATCAGCGCGTGAGGCTGCACGAATGCGGTGGTCTATCTGTCGCTGTAGACTGGCGGGCTCGAGCACGGAAAAGGTGTAGTTTATCATGGCTTTATAGCCTGTCGTGGAGTCTGGACCGGCCAGATAAGCTAACAGTAACCAGTCGGCTGGCTCGGCGCTTTTCTCCCAAAAGATAAGAAATCCCCGGACGAAAAAGCGTGGCGGCCGACATCCGTTTAGTAATCGCGCCTGTCGCTGTTCCTGTTCCTCCGGTCGTCTGTTGGGGACGTTGGCTGCCATTGCTCATTCTTCTTTCTCAGGAATATCATCGTCTTTGCTATACACACTGGTTCCTTTCAATTTGTCTCGCCTCGTCACTGTTCTTGAAGATGTCTGCCATGGACTCACTTCCGGAGCCGCTGGACCTCTCCCATCACTTCTCTGATGTCACCAAAAACAGAGAGGCCAGCGATGTGAAGAAGTTTTATAAATATTTCACCACTCCGGGAATGCACAACCTGGCTGCCGGTACGTATTTCGCACTCCATCCCGCAGCATGACGTCTGATCGCACGCCCAGGCTGGCCTCACATGTCCTTTTTCCCATACGACACTTTGGAGGCGTCTGCTGCTCATCCGCAGCGTTTCGAGCCCTCTCATAATGAGAATGCGTCAACACATCTCGCACACGCCAAGTCGAAGCAATCTCCTCCCGCATCGCATTTGAAGGTGCCAAAGGAAAGCAAGAACACCAACCCCCTCGGTAAGATTGACTTGGAAACAGCTTTGCAATACGCCACTGCCGAGGGATTTGCACCGCTTCGCTCTTTTATTCGACAGTTCGCTCGCGACCATCTTCATCCAAACGTACCGTACGCCAATGGCCCCGAGATCGCTTTGACATGTGGCTCGACTGATGGCTTCGGCAAGGCAATCGAAGCTTTGACCAATCCTTGGATAGAGCACAAGAATTCACTCCATGAAAAGGAGGGAATACTCTGCGAAGAATTTGCCTATATGAATGCAATTCAAGCTGTTCGACCTCGCGGTTTGAATATTGTCCCAGTAGCCACCGACTCCTTTGGCATGAAGCCCTGGGGGAAAGGCGGACTGGCCGATATCCTTGAAAACTGGGATTTCAGCAAGGGGAAACGGCCTCACTTGATGTATACTGTGACGTAGGCTATTCTCACATTCTATGAAACAAGTGAATAGAGAGAACCAAAACTGACAGCGAAACAGACTCGGTCAAAACCCAACAGGTACAATAATACCTACTCCGCGCCGTAAACTGATTTATGCGCTGTGTCAGACTTACGACATTATCATCATTGAGGACGAGCCGTACTGGAATCTTCAGTTCCCCTCTGCCATGAAGAAGCTCAATGCTGTAGAAGAACAAACCATGTTTAGCGGCAAACATAATCAGCATGGCCGATCGTCGGGATATGAGTTTTTGGACAGTCTGGTCCCGTCATACATGTCAATGGACGAAGATGGCCGAGTCGTACGAATCGACACGTTCTCCAAAACCATCGCGCCAGGTTGTCGACTCGGATGGCTGACAGCCCAACCAGCTATTGTTGAACGTATCGACCGCATAAGCGAGGCCACGACACAGAATCCGTCTGGATTTGTCCAGGTCATGGTGGCCGAGCTGATTAAAGGACAGCAAGAAGGCTTACCCGCGTCCCGAAAAGACGGCCAAAGTGCGGAGGGTTGGCAGTTAGACGGTTGGGTCCGTTGGCTGGAGGGACTTCGAGGAGCATACGAACGCCGTATGCAAGCCATGTGTAAAGTCTTTGATGAAGGAAGGTTTGTCGCTGTCGACGCAAAGGGCGCCGACGCTGACAGCTGGTCGATGATTAACAAAGTGCCCATGTATGATTTCGAATGGCCCATGGCGGGCATGTTTGTATGGCTCAAAGTGCGGTGCGACACGCATCCATTGATTGGCAAATACGGAGCCGAGAAAGTCTGTGCAGCTCTGTGGGTGTTTTTGACACAAAAACCCTTCCTGTGTCTGGCTGCACCGGGTTCAATGTTTGCCCCAACAGACTCTGTGCGCAGCTACGCATTCCAGTATCTGCGAATCTGCTTTGCGCCTATGCCTGAGGACGAGGTGGCTGATTACGCCCAGCATTTCACTGCTGGATGTCGGGCATTTTGGCAATTAAGCAATTTTGACGATATCCCCGATTTCGATCCATCGATGGTTGCTAGCATGCGTCTGCCGACCTGCTGAGATGGTCTTTAGAACTGGTTGCGTATATATCCATCCATTTTGACTTGCGTAGTTGACAGCAGTATTTTTAAGAGGAAGATGGATTATGAATAATGATGTTTTGTCAGCCTTGCCTCCATGGCGCAATCCGGAGGGTTTATTACGTCTCCTGATGCGGCCTTCAATGTTTTTGATTGGATATTTCTTTATGCATCTACATGCAGCTAGCAGTTAGGCTTGAGCGAAGATATGGCAATTAATAGTTACTTTGTCCACGTCAGAATGGCATCCAAGAACTACAAGAAACTCATAAAAACAAAACATGTCTTAGTTATGAATAAGATTGTTGTTGTTCTTTGGCATTCAAATGTTAATCTTGAAAATATCTAGAAACTTGAGCTTTCGTATACATAGTAGAATATCAGATTGATTTCCATGATAAATTCTGTTGATTTGGTTCTTCTTGAAAAAAATATCGAAGAGCTTACGAGGGTCTGGAAATTTCCCTGCTTGGTAAACTTGTGTAAAGTCTTTGTTGTTTCGTTGTTGGGTGTATATGTATGAATCCAACATCCCGGGTTGGCATGAGAAACACGCCATTGTATATACGGCGAGATTATTCCATGGGCTTTCCCGCCCTATCATGCACCGTTGTTCGTACAAGGTGGGTAAAGGTGTAGATATGCATTGATTGTTGTGTAATCAATAGCCCATGCCTGTTGGAAGAGGCCGGGTCAATAAGTGTTTGTGGATCGATTTCATGAGAAACCTCCGGATGGTGTTAGGTAAAATGGGAGTCATATGCGAGGATAAACGTCGGCATTACTTGATCGTGGAAATCATGACTGGAGAATCGTCTTTCTCGTAATACTCGGCGGCGAGAATGCGCCGCATTTCAGGGGTGTGGTATTCTTGAATCGGCATTTCTGGGCTGTAGCCCCATCCGCGATTGCTTAGCTTTTCAACCAAAATCTCCATTCGAGGATTGACGTTGCCTCGAAGAGACGCGAGAAAGTGGGCCATGTGCCCGAGCATATCGTTCGGGCCGATTCGCATGGCTTGTCGACTCTCTGAAGCCCAGGGAATACAGGACATCATATCGGCTAGAGAGATTGCTACGTCTGCTAGTTTCATTTGCTGTAGAAATTGGTTAGATATTTTGCACGTGGAAATTGATCGTGAGGGGTAGGCTTACCATTCCGATGCCATGGGCTTCGACAATATTCGGCGAAAAGCGGTTCAGGTACACAAACATGCTCTGAGCCACTTGTTCCGGGAAGAGAATGCTAAGATTTTCATCGTTGGCATCCGCAGAAAGCTTAATGTGAAACATTGAAGTTTTCCAGAGCACCATCCGCATCCACTGCTGGGTGATGAGAAAGTCTGCTTGTTGGAATTCTCGCTTTGATTGTGTTTGCCGCATCTCTCGCAGTTGGAGGTCCACGTTGCTGAAAAAGTCCGATGTGCGGTCCGACCACTCACTGTCCATTGCAAGACCGAAAGTGCGGAAAAGCTGGCACATATCTGTAAAGGCCACGAGGCCAGGAGGTACCTCCTTAGTTTCAAGACGGGGCAGATCTGGGTCAAGATGTAGAAGTCTTGGAAGATCAAACCGCGTCGTATGGCCGCTAAAGGATCGAATCAGCATGTTTTCTCGGTCAGATGGTGGATAAAGCACTGCCTACCGCTCTGTAATGCATAATATCCAAATTATGCGAAGATGGGCCTGTAGTTCTTTCTTAGGTAGCGAGTCATAGTGCTGTCGCTGGTCGAGTTCCAGAAACTGGGCAAATGTGATAGCCTCGCGGATCAACACGGTGGCCTTGCACACTTGACCCCGGTTTGCACAGGAGATATGCAAAAAGAACGAGGAAAGTAAGTGGCCAATGCTCGGCTCTTCTTGGTAGTGTAGAGAAGCGCGTGCTCGCTCCGATTCAGCGGCCATTTCAACATCGCTGAGTGGATCGGGGACTTCGCTGAGATCGGGGGGGTTGAGTCGCAGATTTGCAATGACAACCGCTGCGAGAGCGGTACATAATGCGTATGCTTCGACATCGTCTGGATTCTGAATGCGCAAGTTCATCTCATCCCGATCGACCACCGGCCATACTGGATATAGCCGCTCATGGTAAATGTCAAGATAGTGCTGGATCACCGAGACCGAGGCATTTGGCGCAAAGTCAACGGCTAAAACAGACTCGTCGCTTTCGAGATTCTCTTCCTTTGCAGTGATCGGAAGAGCATTTTCGCCGGCGATAAACTTTCCTTGATGCAGAGCACCTTGTAGTCGGGCGAGGCGCCTCTTCTCAGCCCACGGGCCTTTGGGGCCAGGTTTCGACTGAGCTCTGGTCGTAGTACATGGAATGTCTAGGGCGTTGCATCGTTTGCAGGGTTGTCCTCGGTCACATTTTATTTTCCTCGTTGCACATGGATCACAGGCTCGGCTACGTGTCATTGGCTCGGTATACTGGACGTTGACGCGACGAGCCTACGAAGATTATGCATAGGAGCTAGGACGATCGCATCCAGACTCCACGCTAAGAAGAATAATTTCCCCGAATAATGAAACTCTCGGATTCCGGGAGGGTTTCTTTTGGAGAGAGTTTCGGTAGGGAGGCAGGGACGGAGCGACAACAGCGCAAAACAGGTCGACTGGTCGCTCTGGAGAGTCGTGACAGTCGTGAATTCTTTGCCATGGCCGGGGGCAAGTCCCAACGAAGGCGATGCTTCGGTGGAGGTTCCGAGCCCGATCGTGCGAGCCACGTGAATCGGCGATTGTTTCACCGGCGGCGTAACCGGCTTGGCAACGACCATCGATGGTATAATATTTAGTATTACTTCAAGCCCCCGTTCAATAATGATAAGACACTTCTTTCACACTTTTTTTTCCTTTTTTCTGTGCATAGGCCAAAAAAAACAAAAATTAGAAGGAAAAAAAAAAACCAAAAACGTTCCAAAGATTGAGTAGCGGGTGTGTGCGACAGGCCACGGTTTCGAATGGTAAAAGGCAATTCGAGAGTTCTTAATTAGACTGATCGCACCCGCAGTGGGGCTTTCCCAATAGTGATTTATAACCCCTCTCCAATTTATGTTTCGATTCCCGCTCTGAATCATTCTTTTTTTTTTCTCTATTTACAGTTACTTTCCACACCCATATCCTCGTAACAAGAAACTTGACTGTTTATTACTGTATATAATACTATTACGCTTCTATTTTTATTTTATTCTTAAGTTTCCCTCTCTCTTTTTTTCCCAGCTGCTGTGTTTACAGTTGGCCAGTCTGCGCAGTGATTGGTGCGCTGCCAGCCGGGAATGCAGCCGTTGAGGTCCCCGAAACGCCGGTCAACGGGGATAGCAAGGATATTGACTGCTAGATAAGATTAATAATTCTTGCTTATTTTTTATCACCTTGGGGAATTATTAATCCTAACAGTGCTCTACTCTTAGCCGTAATAATAGCCTGTAATACAGCCGAGGATGTTCCCGGGGAACGTGCTGCAAACAAAACAAACCGCCAGAGTCCAGATGATGTCAACATTGCCTGCTGGCTTTTCTCTCCTTCACCATTCTTGATCGTATCCGACCTTTCTGTCCTGTGTGTCGCGTCCATTTCATCGGCTAGGACAGAAACACACGTTCACAATGTCGGCTTCGCGCTTAGTCTGCAGGTTCGCCTCCAGGGTTTCATTTCCGCAGCAGCAAACTCGAGCTTTTGGAGCGTCGGTATTCCGCGCAGACAGCCGCACTCCCAGCAATGCAGATGCGCACAGAGAGATCCAGAAGAAGCGACCATTGAACCAGCATGTCCCAAACACGACGTCGACCCAGACAGATGACTTCCCCAAAGTGGGTGCAGCCACCTCTCCTCCCGAGTTCTTGAGCTCCGTCGACCCCAACTACAAGCCGAAAGACTCGTATCCCGGACGAATTGAACACTTGACTGGTGGCAGACAACCACCTGGTCCACAGAAGCCAGAGCTGGAGGTGGGTGAAATGGAGGGCATCACCTTCAAGGTCGAGCCGTTAAAACGCAAGGGCGAAGATGTGACTACAATGCGTGCTAGACTACTCTGTAAGAAACAAGGTCATTCGTCTTCTCTCCCTCGACGTGATAACTTATTCAGTTTTTACAGACCAGAGCAGAAAGAGGGGTATTCTCGAGTCCGACCTTCTCCTGTCCACCTTTGCCGATGTCTACCTGGGCGCAATGACCGAGCAGCAATTAAAACAGTACGATAGTTTCCTCGACGAAAACGACTGGGATATCTACTATTGGGCTACACAAGAACCCAAGGAAGCCGAGCAAACGGCATCATCAGGCGCCGCAGACGCAGTAGACACGGTTACGGAAACGTGGAAGCAGGGGGCGTCGAAGTCGGGTGAATGGGCGCAAACAATTGGCGCATTCAAGCCTGCATATCGTCCTGTGCCCTCGCGCTGGGCTGACTCAGAGGTCCTCGCTCTCCTAAGAAAACATGTCCAAGATAAGAGTGCAACGGGGTTCCATGCGGCCAAACAAAGGAAGCGCGGAACCGGAGGAAGCGGACTTGGTCGAATGCCTGACGTGAAAGTATTTGACTCTTGAGAGGACCCATTGGACAGTGTACAATAAATACTGTAGACTATATATATGCGATTTATGTTGCAGCTTTCGAAGCAATACTCTGCGATGTGTAATTTGATATACAGAACCAGCCACAAATTCTGCCGCCGCTATTCCGCATTGGGGCCCGACATGGTAGGCGGTCAGGGTACTTGTGGCGCAGGCGGGGACTCGCTTAGGCGGCTGTTCTAGGGCACAAACCCCGAGCTAGTGCGCTTAGGGATTACCTCGTTCTTTTTCCTCATCATCGCCGTGGCCGGAGTGAATCGACATCGCCCTCCAGTGTCTTTTTCTTCCCTTCTCCGTTTCAAGGTTCTTCTATCGACCCGCAACCTTGACCATGGCCGAGCAGCTCATCCTTCGCGGAACCCTCGAGGGCCACAATGGCTGGGTTACCAGCTTGGCTACCTCGCTTGAGAAGTAAGCTCGTCGCATCTCGAATTTCTGATATAGTGGAATTGGACCCGGTTCTGACAACAATGGCCTCATAGTCCCAACATGCTGCTCTCCGCCAGTCGCGACAAGACCCTGATCGTGTGGAACCTCACCCGTGACGACCAGGCCTACGGTTACCCCAAGCGCAGTCTTGAGGGCCACTCCCACATCGTCTCCGACTGTGTACGTCTCTTGAACCCACCTGGAAGAAGAAGAAGAAGATAAACCGATGAAGTATTGCGGTGTTTCTGGGGGGATCGATTGGCTGACTGGCCTTTTTTTTGTTATATAGGTGATCTCCTCCGACGGTGCTTACGCTCTGTCTGCCTCTTGGGACAAGAGCCTGCGCCTGTGGGAGCTTGCCACTGGCAACACCACTCGCGTTTTCAGCGGCCACACCGGTGACGTCCTTTCAGTCTCCTTCTCCGCCGACAACCGCCAGATTGTTTCCGGCTCCCGCGACCGAACGATCAAGCTCTGGAACACCCTTGGTGACTGCAAGTTCACCATCACCGACAAGGGCCACACCGAGTGGGTGTCTTGCGTTCGATTCAGCCCCAACCCCCAGAACCCTGTCATTGTCTCTGCTGGATGGGACAAGCTCGTCAAGGTACGTTTTTTTTTCCCTACGGATGCCGTGTTTTGTCGCCAGGTCAACATGATGTTTTTGCATTATACGTATTTGCTACTTCAGAGCCTTTTGGGGCCATGAGACAAACCATCACCATTATGCCCTGATCAACCTTGGACATGAAACACGGCTTTCCAGTTTTTTGATGCTTGCGAACCGAACAAAAAAACTAATTTGGAATCCGTAGGTTTGGGAGCTCGCCTCTTGCCGTCTCCAGACCGACCACATCGGCCACAGCGGCTACATCAACACCGTCACTATCTCCCCCGATGGTTCCCTCTGTGCCTCCGGTGGTAAGGACGGTACCACCATGCTCTGGGACCTTAACGAGTCCAAGCACCTCTACTCCCTCCAGGCCGGTGACGAGATCCACGCTCTCGTCTTCTCGCCCAACCGCTACTGGCTGTGCGCTGCCACCACGACCAGCATCACCATCTTCGACCTCGAGAAGAAGAGCAAGGTTGACGAGCTCAAGCCCGAGTACGTTGAGAAGGGCAAGAAGAGCCGTGAGCCCGAGTGTGTCTCCCTCGCCTGGAGCGCCGACGGCCAGACTCTGTTCGCTGGTTACACTGACAACAAGATCCGCGCCTGGGGTGTCATGTCGCGAGCTTAAACGGAAAAAGTCATGGGAAAGTGAGATGTGTAAAGGGCACCACAAATACTCAAAATGATATTGATCAGTTGTCTATTCCGATGACCGATTTTTGTTCTTGGGGGTTTTGGGGAGATGGATGGATGAAGCGATGAGCATTATGAAAGCCAAATTTGTGATTTCTGCGACTCTTCGCAACTGGAATCTTGCGTTGTCGGAGTTCAGATGCAAATTTTTTTTTTCCTACTGTGACATGTCTAGCTTAACGCGTTCCACGATCTACCATTAAAAATCGGAGTGACCAGGGAACCACCGCCACGTGATGTTTTAATATCATACAGAAAAAGAGCCATTTAAAAATTTTATATTGTCTTCTGGGTAGTGTAAGTAAGTACATATGTAACTGGGTCCAGGCTAGCAGTACTGCAGTTGTTGAGCTGAGTAATTGCCGAATACGGTAATTGTCGCCTCCTCCAGCTCCCCAATCACTAAGCCACGCTGCACGTTCCAGAACACCACAGCCAGCCTTGTCCAGTCATCTTTGCTCGCAAGTGTTGTGACTTGGCTAGGGCCACCGTTTCTGCAAGCCCCGCATTCCTCCAACGAGACGCAGGCTGAGCTGAACATGGACCCCGATCTTCCACACCACACGCTACACGGTGGCGGTACAACACGCATGTGATGGCATGTATAAACGCCGTTCATGTAGGTCCGGCATTTATTTGAGGAATCTAATTTCCTAATGTTCCCAAGGGGCAAAAAGAAAGGAAAAAGTGTTCGGCCGCCAGCCTTACACGATTAATCCCCGCCCATGTCCACGTCGGCGACCACTTGACACTCGAGCAGGCACGACCTCGACGTGGTTTCCATGAAAACATTCTTCAATCTCTGCAGTCGCCGAATACAATAATCTCCACTCAACTTCATTCCGGCGACCAAAGTACTCTATAAATATTGTTTGCGCGTTATGTACTTTCTCGAGCTTCCCATCAACTAGGGCTTGCTTCTCTTGCATATCAAACTCAACAAACTGGACGGAATTTCGGCTCTGGACTAAACACCAAAAAAGCTTCAATGTCAACCAATCAAGATGTCGAAAAAGCCGACGATGGCTCCTTTTTCCTCGTCAACAACACCGTTCAAGACTTATCATGGAAAGGCCTGACAGTCACGGTCAAGGACCCGGCGACCAAGGAACCACGCCAACTGATTAGCGAGATTTGTGGCTCTGTTCAGCAAGGTATGAGATACAAGTCTTTCTGCCTGGGTTAGTCGTATCTAACGCTGCCCTGACATAGGAGAACTCCTGGCTCTTATGGGCCCATCAGGCTGTGGCAAAACAACGCTGCTTAACGTCCTGGCTCGCCGCACTGCAGCATCAGGAGCCAAAGTCAAGGGAGAGTGCTTGGTCAATAACAAAAAACTCGATAACGAGCCCTTTGCGCGTATCACATCGTATGTCGAGCAGGAAGATGCCTTGATCGGGTCTCTAACCGTTGAGGAAACCCTCCGGTTTGCCGCCGACCTCTCCCTCCCTGGGTACGTACCAGTCATGAAGATGAAATCGGTGACCAGAAATAAGTACTAATAAAAAAAAATGTGTTCCTGTAGTGATGTATCCAAAAATCAACGCCGAGAACGGATCACCACCCTGCTTCAAACTCTCGGGATCCAGCAGCAAGCAAAAACATTGGTTGGAACTCCTATTCGCAAAGGAATCAGCGGTGGCCAGAAGAGGAGAGTGAGTATTGCTAGTCAGTTGGTATCTTGTCCCAAGATTTTGTTCTTGGACGAGCCAACCAGCGGGCTCGACTCGACTGCCAGTTTCGAAGTGATGTCGTATGCTAAAAGGCTGGCCGTGGCGAACAAGGTATGTTACTTGATATTATGAAGTATTCAAGAAGTTGCTAAGCATTTTTGCAGCTCATCATTATTGCAAGCATTCACCAGCCATCCACGGCGACGTTTCAGCTATTCGACAAGCTTCTTCTGCTTTCAGGTGGGCAAACCTGCTACTTCGGACCCGTGGCAAACATCGAGGGCTACTTTGGGAATATTGGCTTTGAGATTCCGGCGTACACCAACCCGGCAGAGCATCTTCTTGATCTTGTCAGTGCTGATTTTCACGGGGACTCTCGGGAAACGAGCCAAATCCAGCAGGCATGGAGTCAAGCTGCAAATAACGAAAGCACGTTGTCTCAAATCAATGAATCGACACATACTTCAGACCAGGAGCAGCAGCGGCGGGTTCTATCACCCGAAGAACTCGTCTCTCGCCGGCCAGGGCTGATAAGCATTACTCTCTCACTGCTGCACCGCTCCTTGATTAAGAGTTATCGTGACGTTGTGGCATACGGAATCCGCATCCTCATGTACATGGGGCTGGCCATTATGATGGGAACGGTCTGGCTGCGACTGAGCACTTCTCAGGAGTCAATTCAGCCATTCGTGAATGCAATCGTGAGGCTCCTTTACCCTTCATTCAATACAATCTATTTAGGGACTGACATATCGGGCTTGGACATAGTTCTTCGGCTCAGCTTTCATGTCCTTCATGGCAGTAGCTTATGTTCCAGCATTTCTCGAAGATCGAGCAACCTTTATCAAAGAGCGCGCGAATGGGCTGTATGGCGCGACTCCATTCATCATCGCCAACTTTCTGATCGGACTGCCCTATTTATGTGAGTAACATTTAATTCCTAATTTGATTATCCTGTACTAACCTCACTCCAAAACAGTCTTGATATCCATCCTCTTCTCCATCGTCTCATACTGGCTCTCTAACTTCCAGCCCACCGCCAAGGCCTTTTTCACCTGGGTCATGTGGCTGTTTCTTGATCTTGTGGCCGCCGAGTCACTCGTCGTACTTGTATCGTCACTATTCCCTGTTTTTGTCATTGCTCTCGCTCTGGTTGCGTTTGCGAACGGGTTGTGGATGAGTGTTGGCGGGTTCCTGGTGTCGCCAACGATTCTCAATCCGTTCTGGAAGTATGTCTTTCACTATATTGACTATCAGGTAGGTTTTCCCCCTCGTTTTCAGTAGAGACCTCGGTATTAACTGTCAATTGCAACAGGCATACGTCTTCCAAGGCATGATGGTCAACGAATTCAAAGACCGCGTCTACTCCTGCGGCTTTGGCTGCCAGTGCATGTACCAGACCGATCTCGCAGCTCAGTGCAAGATTCGCGGAACTGGAGTCCTGGCCACGTATGGATACAGTGCAGAGACCAAGATGGGGAAATGGGTTGGCATTCTAGTCGGCATCATTGCTGTTTATCGGCTATTTGGGTGGATGGCGCTCTATGTCCGCCGGACCTGATCAATGAATAAAATGAATACACATGTAGTAATTGATGTCAAGAGGAGAATAAAAGTGTATCTAATTTATGTATACAAATACAATGTACAAGTGTCTCAATAACTCAAGGCTTTCACGTTCTCCCATCTATATTATCTTGCTCCCAGGTATCTCACCTTGCCGACGCAATTGTTTTTCTTGCTCGCTCAGCAATTGCGAAGCTTTTTGAATGCCCTCGGCAAACTGGGCAGACTCGCAGTATCGTTTTTCCTCGAGAAGCCACTTTCTCGCCTCTTCATTGGCGCCCTGCCACTCTGCAATCGCCGAGAGCACATCTGCTGCAGCGGCACAGCCCATGTCGCATTCCTCGTCACGATAGTCCTCTTGAACGAGTTTCGACACTTCGAGCGCTTTCAGGGCCCAGTCCTTGGACGACTTCATCTGGTTCTCTGTGGAATTTTCGGGTATCTTTTTGGCCGCAACGTCCTCTTTCGAATGCCGGTGGTCGAACATGGCTGCCGCAATGTTGGCCAGCAGAACCACCTGGCGACAGGAGATATCCTTTCCTTCAACCTGACGCAGAATCGCGACAGCGGGCATGAGCAATTCCAGGGCCTTTTCAGGCCGTCCGGCCCGAAGCCAGGTCGATCCAACGTCAGACATGATGTGACTCGCCTCCTCGGCGCTTACCCAGCTATCGCCTTCCTCGGGGGTCGCTGTTGGTGGAAGGCCCCTCTCCTCGCGGTTCTTGATTTCCAGCGTTAAACTGTTCAGGGCAGCCCGCCGCGAAACAAAAGCCTGAAAGGGGTTCTTTAGATGCTCATCCTCTAAAATATCCGCCACAAGAAGATGTATGCCAATAAGCTTCTTAATAACCCGGGTGGTCAGCTCAAATTGCATCTCGTAATCCTCGACGCGTGGGCCAAAGATTTCTTGAACATTTGAATCAACGCCTTTCGAAAACTCCTTGCCCGGTGATCCCGCTGAGAGCCGTCTTCTTGACCTATTCACCCATTGTACGGCTTCGGACGCGGTGCGCGACAACAAGTGCACGGCTTGCTTGTGGTATCCGGCTCTGACATACATGTCCGCCGCTTGGAGTTTGATGCCAATCACTTCGTCCGAGTACGGATGCATGCCCAGTTCGTGTGTGAGTCTCAGTGCTGCCCGGTAGTGTTCGATAGCCTTCTGAGGCTCCATGTTGACTTCGGTGAAATAGAGCGCTTTGCGCAGCTCCTTGGCGACGGGCTCCGGGAAGCGCGACATGCGTGTGTTGATCTCCATCGTCTGGAAGTAAAAAGCGTAAATGAAGAAAGCGCCGGCGCCGACGACGGACAGAAGGGCGATGGGCAAGACGATGGGGTTCTTTCGCCAGATGTCCCGTCCTGCTAAGCGGTAGCCTCGTCGAAGCTTGCTGCAAACCCCTATGCATCGGGTTTGATTCGAGGGGTACGTGACCGGTTTGTGTGTTGGTCGCGCCCGTTTCGTCGCGTTCGGCGATTGTGCTGGCGAAAAGGTTGGCGCTGTGAAGAGCGAACGACGCGGAATCGTTGCTGAGGGAGTTGTCGTGGCCGAGGCGACGAAGCGCCGTGAGCACCGGCCGAACATGGTAAAATGATACCAGTATAAGGCAAGTTTGTATTGAAGGTTCCAATGTCAGGATGTCAGAGGATGGTAGAGAACGACATTGAAAGAAAGCGGAGAAGTCCAGGCGGCAGGAGAACTTGAAGGTGGTCCGTGCACGGTCTGCCATGACGTCGCGCTCTCTTTGCTCGTTTATTCCTGGCAACATTGGAAAACTCTCTGGCCCGTTTGATGATGAAAGCTTGTCTGCAAGTTGACACGAAATATATTGGATTGTAGCATTGTGTGTTGGTGCCATCAAAATGTGCGGGCGTTATGCACTCAGTATAGTCAGTATATATCTTGGTCTCTGCCACTCCATACTCACGTTGTTACCAGCGCATGGCTGCAATGCAAGCCAATCTCGAAGAACATGGCATGGATGTCGATGAAGCACCAGACGACGACGAAGTGCACCAGACATACAACTTTGCTCCTGGATACTACGGCGTTGTGTACCGGGGACAAGTACAGAGGAGCCATGCCGACGAAGATGCACCTGAGGGCGACGACAAGCATCTAGAACCAAGTGAAAACACGCAAGACTCAAAAACAACGTATAAGCTGCAGAAGATGCGATGGGGCCTTATCCCCTCCTGGACAAAACGACAGCCCGACTACAAATTAATGATGCGCACCATCAACTGCCGCGCGGACTCCCTAGTCGAAGATCAGGGCATGTGGACATCAATGAAGCGAAGGAAACGCTGCGTGGTCGTGTGTCAGGGTTTTTACGAATGGCTCAAAAAGGGTCCCGGCGGTAAAGAAAGAATACCGCATTACACGAAACGAAAGGATGGCGAGTTGATGTGGTTTGCCGGGTTGTATGATTGTGTTCAGTATGAAGGTCTATTCGTTCCTTCTCTTCACTCTTCTTCATGGATTACTGATTGCGAGGTGAGCAGGCTCGGATGAAAAGCTCTATACATACACAATCATCACAACCGAGTCCAACTCGTATCTCAAGTTTCTTCATGACCGCATGCCCGTCATCCTTGAGCCTGGCAGCCAGCAGTTCAAGGCATGGCTCGACCCCCACCAAACCACATGGACGCCCGAACTCCAGTCGATCCTCAAGCCTTATGACGGAGAGCTAGAATGCTACCCCGTGTCAAAAGAGGTCGGCAAAGCCGGGAACAACTCGCCAGACTTTATACTGCCGGTCAACAGCAAGGAGAATAAGAATAACATTGCCAATTTCTTCGCCAATGCAGCGAAGAAGAAAGATGCTCTGAAGAGCGAGATGGAAGAGAATAAAGATATGCAACATACAAAGTATGATAAGGATAATGTGCCGCATCAGCCTGTGCCTCTAGAAGAAGTCGGTGAATCTCCGCGAGGGGTCAAGAGAGAGCTTGCATCTGAAGACGGAGATATTACATCGTCCGTCAAGGCTACAAAAACAGAGCAGCCATCTCCCACAAAAAGTCCTTCAGTCATCGGCAGACCTATGCGCAGTGCGACGACAAACAACTCGTCGCCTCGCAAGGGGAAAAAGTACGGCACGAGCCAACAAGCAAGCGACGGGTCGCAAAGAATCACGAATTTCTTCAAATAATGCTACATACATGTCATTATTTATGAATAAATAATAATAGTACTAATAAATCGCATGCAGATGTCGTGGAAATCCGTATCTTCATAACTCCAGGTCCCACCCCTGATGTATAACATGCATACACCTGTCGTACTATACATACATCCAACCTCTGTAAATGCTTCAGTATCCGCAAACCCGTTCAAAAAGCAAAAAAAAAAAAAAAAACAAACAAACACAAAAACTTTTTGGTATGAAATCATGACACGTTAATCTTTAAAAAACCAAAATCTTTTTTTCTTACGAGGTACTGTGATCCCTCGCAAGGTTTTTCATTTCCTTTCATAATTCTTCGTCAAGATGCGCATCGGATAGGAGATGTTGTTGAGACGTTTCAGCATCCAAAGCATTAACCGCCTGGCAGATCTCGCGCTCCCAAACCAGCACAGTTCCGGCACGAGCGGTACTGAGGAAGCTAATTTCAACAGCGTCGCCATACTGTCCGGGCTCAATCTGGTGGTGTGGGATAATAGCCGGGGTAGTCGCAGGAAAGCCCCCACTCGCATTGCTATCTTTGGAAAAGCGACGGTCGTATATAGAGTTGAGCTGGTTGTTTTTGGTGAGATTATCGGTGGGTGCTGGTGGCCACTCTGACTTTCTTGTGGCGGAGGAAGTACTAGGGGCAAGGCTGCTGACGCTGTCAGACAGCCGGAGATCGTCGATATTGGTAGAGCCAAACGAGAAACGCTTGGAGTCGTTGGCTGGCGAGCTGCTCGACGACAAGGCAGCGAGAGGATCGTGATGGGCGGTTGCATCGGCGAGACGGCCAGCAACGCCACAGACAATACCTGTGGCTTCGATTGGCACGTCACGCAGGTCCAGGGTGATAGGGATCAGTATGTCTTCCTTGGAGCCGAGCAGAATGCTTCGCTCCTCGTCGGACGATTCGTAGCTAGGGTCGAGAGTGAAGCGTGGCAGCAGTCGTTTCTCGAGGAGTAAAGACGCGGCCGGGTCGGCCGGGGTCAGAGTCAGAGACAGAAAACGGGGGTGGTCGACCAGCAAAGCAGTGGTGAGAGCAGTACGAAGAATGGCAGCAGACGACTCGGTGGCTCCGTCGCGGTGATGGGCGCAGCACTGCACCAGACGAATGCTTTGGTCGACACGGGGGATGATCTTGTTCTTCCGCAGGTAGTCAAAGGTGCGTGTTTGAAGCTCGTTCACAGTAGATGGAGGAGGTGTTGACGGCGGGGAAGTGTGAGTTGGCGACTGGACTGTCGGCGGTATTCGGGGCGACTGAAGGTTGTTGACGAACTGATCTGAATCGGTTTCAAAGGTGAACCCTTGGTTGGTGAGTGTATGGACGACCTCATCTTTAGATCGGAGGGGGACTAGTATGTAGTCGGAAAAGTAGGTCGAGATGAAGAAGATGGATCTGCATTGATTTAGCATGGGAAGTGGAAGGATTGCAGAAAAGAGAGATAGTCGTACATTCCAGCCAGGGCCAGAGGACCAGTCAGCTCCAAGACGCGGCGGCCAGCATCCAAGCCTTGCCCCTCGACTTGCATGGCAATGTAATCATCCTTGCTGACAGACACCGTCTTGTCCGCGGCGGCCAGCTTGTTCAGCTTGGCAGCTAGCGGCACAAAAAAGCGGTCGGCCAGCTGGCGCGAGCATACGACCGAGGCTTCCACCGGGGTCAGCGAGAGATTGACAAAGCCGAGATTGAATGGGGTTTGGCTGGCGTGGTCGGTATCTTCTTCTTCCTCGTGCTCGTTGATAGCCGGGATGTCACAGAAGAGAAGGCGCAATAAAGGCTGTACAAAGAACGGATACAACTCCAGCGGAATGTGCACCAAGGCCAGTCCAGAGTCCTAGAAAGGAGTTATTTAGTAAATATTCTCACGCCAAATGGGTAAGAGGCAAGACTGACAGTGACTTGGACCGTGGCCGAGATAAGGGAAATTGACTGCTCCATACTGGTCAATGGGGAGGATAGAGCAGGCGCGAGGAGGCAGGCATGAACGAGGTCGTATATATAATATTATATATATACATATAAGTATATATATTATATAGGTAAAGAGCAATATAGAGGGAGAAAGGTCGGGGTGGATCGCGCGGTCAACGTAGATGGATATGCACGATATCGTGGCGCGTCCCAAGCCGACTGGTCGGAATAGAAACCGAGCGGACTGGCAGAGAATAATACCCACGAGTTAACAACGATTGATCGACTGAGTGATGGAAGTGAAGCTGCTGGATGGTGTTCTGAGCGTGTACTAAGGCGCAATGCCGGGGAGCAACAAGCATGAGTCATTCATTGGCCGGGAATGCTCCTTACGACATGGCGGCGGGCGATGGCCTCAGACAAGAACGGTGGAATAGCGAGGGATGAAGTCACCACACGGCGTGTGCGTGTGTATGTGCGTATTGCAGGACAGGACGAAGCAGCGAGAGTGGTGTGTTTGCGCGCGAGAATGTTGTGATCTGATGTTTGAAGCTGCTGCTTGATGGCGTCAACGGAGGAAAGCACGTCTTATCGCGCGGCCCCACCGTGGAGAGTGCTCTTTTTTCTTTCTCTGTGCTTTTTGCCTTTTTTTGGGGAATGTTTTTTCTGGTTCGTTGATTTCTTAACAGCTGGCCAAGAAGTTAAGAAATAAAGATTTTCTAAAAAAAAAAACCAAGTACAGACGATGCGCGCTGGGATTTCTGTTGCAAAATTTTCTCTATGAACGCCCCCCACTTGGCCCTGGCTCTATCAGTAGATAGTGCCAACTTATTACTAGAGATACTGACAAAGGCGTTTATATATAGATCGAATGGTACGTCACAGCTGGCCTACTTGCGAGGATAACCGAGACGCTCTTGGGTGGCGACGCTGTTCTCTTGCTCCATATGCATTTATTATTAAACAGCGGCCAGGGCGCTTGACAGCACAGGCTAAGACTATACGTCGTGGGTACTATTACATCCTAATGTGATAGTATATGCATCTTATTGCAGCAACACCCGACAACTTTAAAGCAGACGTTCCTGGCGTTCTCATAAAACTTCGTTGATATTGATACACACTATTATCAGGGATTGAGCCTGTGGGGAGCCGATCATGCACGCCCCAGAGATAACAGCGCATTGAGCAATCGCAGCGAGACGCGTGCATTTTAATTAAATGCGCTGCGTGCTGTCCAGCGGATATCGCGCCTGGCTATTAATCCTCGCTGTCTACCTGCTCTTGATGTGCGTGGAACGGTAGTATTCGTTGCTTATCGAGATAGGGCAAACTCGGGCGGCCCATGGCCCTCCGATCCGGTCCTATCGGTTTAATTACACCAGGCTTATAAGCTTAAAGAAGATGCTGTATCTAGTACTTAATATCCTGCTATCTCCTACCCTCTACTACTATCGGTTCGTCGGTTTGCAGCCAATCGGTCGTCGCTGGTGCATCCGGCGATTTGTTTCCCGAATAGGAAAAAGGATGCCCAGTCCTTCGCAGCCAAAGTGATAGACATAGTACGCCAATCATACAATAACAGACATGATTATCATTTGCCTCGCTATCTTCTCCCCCCAAGTGAAGTGAATAAAAAAGTGAGCATCCCGCGCTACCGATGCACATTGCATTTGCTCCTGCAGAAACCCCATGGGGGACAAAGGCCACTTGTTTCTGGCTAGTCATGCATCTCACCCTCCTGACTCGGCCTCTCTCGCCTCTCTCCATTGGCAATTCAGCTCCTTGCAGCTGAAGCGCTTGGGCCTGTGCAGTGAGAATTTAGAAGAACTGCTTCGGTGGCTATTACGTAGGTGTTAACGTTGAATGTACTGGGGTCAGCTGGTACGCTCGTCGTTGGTGGTTTTCGATGTTTCAACGTTGACTTTCTGCCGAAACGTAGATAGGGTTGTAAACCAAGGCCGGTACATATATTATAAAATAGTTTTTATACAAGACTGATAACGCCGAGAATGCAAAGAACAAACGTAGATACATCTATATTCCGTAACTAGTCCTCGTCGTCGTCCACTCTCGCGCGCTTCGAGCCCCGGCCTCCATCGGCGTCTCGATCAGCTTCCTGGATGCCATATCGCTTCTGTCCAGCGCTGGGTCCGCCGCTGGTCACGTCAGCAATCATACTGTCGATGCCGAATGGATCCGCTGTGTCTTTCTCAAACTCAACCGGTCCGTCACGAGCCTGAGGGAAAGTAAAACAGTCAGCATATAAGTGTGCAATAGAAAATAGCTAGCTCGTAGTCGACAAAAAATGCTTACCTCTGCGTCAGCCGCGCCTCGGAATCCCTCCTTGGCTCGGCCAAGAACCTCGAAGCGTCCAGTCTTCTCGATTCGGCTCATTTCCCCTGCAGCTGCTTCCTCGTTGTCTTCGTCACCCTGCGCGCGCGGCCGGTAAATGCTGCTTATCGCGTCTTGCGCGGCAAACAGTGGCTTGTCGTACGGGTTGTCCTCGTTGAAGCCCGTGGCCATGCCGCCACTCTGGTTGAACAAGCGCGAATCATACATCGACTCGGTGCTCTGCGTAGGCTTGGCCAGTCCAAGCGCAACCTTTTCGGAGATGTCACGGTTCTGCTCTCGCGCCATCATTTGAATACGCCGCTCGGTACCCATACGTGACTGCCGCAGCTGGCGCTCAGCCTCTTGTCGGCGCTCTCGGCGAGCGTCTTCTCGCTCTCGGACCGCCGCGTCTTCGTCGTCGCTAGGCGTCGCCGAACGTGATGAATATGGAGATGCACTGCGGCTGCCGCTGACAGACCGAGCCCGCGACTCGCGCCGGCTGGAGCCCGCCACAGACCGCTGCTCGCGAGCCTTTTGGGCCAGCTGTCGGAGGTGTTCTTCCTTTTGAGCCTTCTCCTTCTCGGCGAGCTTTTGCTGCATCTGTGCGCGCTGTTGCACTTCTTCTCTGGCATGTCGGTCCGCCGTGAACAAGGCCTCGGCAAACTGTGCGAATTTGTCGTTGATCGTGACATCTTGTAGACCGCGCCCGTCCGCTGCTAAACGCTTGTCGAGCGGGACTGTGTATCCCTTAGGGTTCTTCCAGTTGGAGATGGGTGGCGGGATCTTCCAGGCTTCCTGATCTTCGGCAGTCAACTTTCGTGGCGGGGAATGCATCACTGGCGGTGGTGGTGATGGCGGTCCTCGAGGAATCTTCTTGTGTTTAAACTTGGGAGGCTCCATAGGATCCTGCTGACGTTCCATAATCTTGACAATTCGATCGTTCTTCTTGCTCGTGTCACCCATTTGGTTGGCGGGCGTATATCGCACAAACGTAGGATCCGATCTCTGGCCGCCTCGCACGTTCTTTGGTTTTTGAGCAGCCACAGCTCCAGACACCAATTTGGCCAGTGCATCTTTCGTCTTTTCCATCTGCGCCGCGACTTCTTCTCCTGACGGTCGGTCCAGCGAGATCTCGCCCATGTCAACCCGCTGTCGCAGCGGGATGAGATCTTTGAAAGAGGCATGCACAACGCGGTTGTCGGCGTGCCCGCGTCGCGCGATCGCATCGTATTTCACTTTTCCTTCTCCGTCGACCTGCACAGCGAGTGCGTTGGATGTAGACTGGGAGCCTTTACGGCCCATGTCGAGGGGGTACTGGGCGACGAGAATCTCGGGGAACGCTCCTCCATCGCCAAAATCTTCTGGTGCCCGTGGTCGCCATCCAGTTCGGTTGCCATACGGAGGAGGACCAGCTTTCTATAGTGCAGTTAGCATGATTAATCCGTGTATTGTATATACGTATCTAGACGTATATATGTGTGTATTGGACTTACCCGTAAGACAACCTGGGTCTCGTCAAGAGCGCCTGCGCCGACCACACGAGGCCCGCGTGGCTGGGCGTGGGCAGGCAGCTCCTCATCCTCGCCCGTATATTTGGGCTTGGGAAGCGACTTGAACAGACCTGACGCAACAGACGCCATTTTCGACATGCGTTTTGTCGCGGTGTGGGGTGTTGAAATTTGGACTTGGGCCGGGGCAAAGATCAACTTGAAAGAAGTTGGACGATGGCGAGCAGTGCGGTGGTGGTCTGTGGGGCGCGCCGTATTTTGAACAAGTTTGACGATCACCACCAAGTGTTCTATTGACTATTTTCGTGGGTTTTGTAGATTACACATGTACACATTAGTATTGAAAATTTAATGCATTTTTCTATTTTTTTTTTTTTCATATCTCATAGCAATTTGTTGTGGACTGCTCGAGGGTGGGATCATGTGACTTGAAATCAAACTGAGCAGGCGGTGAGTTTATGCCGGTATTTGGGGGGCGGTGAGCTTCTAGTACTTCTATTTCGTACTACTTTGTATCTTCAACCTCACCCCTTTGTTCTAATCCAGTCAAACCCCCTCTTACCAGAAGATGAGTGGCAAGGCCAGCCTATGGGTGGCATAGCGTGACCATTGTCAGAACTATTCCCTCCCCATTGTGCAGACGGGATATCTCTACCAGCCGCCAGTGTCAAGATACTCGGTCTGAATATCAGCAAATTCAATTTGAGTGTCGCTGATCTTCTCCTCTGCTTGGGCTCGCTGGAAGAATGGGTTTCCATTCTCATCCTGCTGCCACTCCCCAGGCTGGCAATTCTCAACGATTTCTTTTGGGTTTTTGAACGAGACTGAATTATCAGCCTCGCACACGCAATATTCTATCGTGGCATTGCCACCCTTGCCCTTGACCCTCGGCTTCTTCGAGCCCTTTGAATTGCCTTGCGGCTTTTTCGCTTGCTGCTTGTTTTTCTTGCTTGCAGCCTGCGCTTTTCCACCCTTGGGAGAGGTGTCCTTTTCGCTCTCAGTCGCCCCGTCTGGCCAGGCACCGGGTACTTTCTGCGTGCTGGTGTTATCTTCCCCGTTGTTGTTGTTGTTTTTATCAGGGCTTGTACCCCAGTCGTCCAAGGCATTGGTGTTGTTCTCCAGGGGTTTATCGTTGGTTGTACCGCTGGGCCCTGATTCCCAATTCCAGTCTACGTCAGCAGCCCATGTGTTGTCATTTGAATTGACAACGTCGCCCTCGTTTTTCGGGGTGTCCCAGTTGTTCCAGTCTGATGTTGTATTGTGGCCCTGACCATTTTCGCCCTGTGCATTCCAGGATACCCTTTTGTTTCCGCTCCCAGATGCTTTGGTGTTATCTTGTGTTGATGGCTTCTTGTCACCGTCGTCATTCCCGTTTCCCCAGCTGTCCCATGACGGCACACCGGTGTTTCCAGTGTTATTTTCAGCCGTCTCTCCGCCAGTCTTTTTCTCGAAGTTGGCCCGTTGGCTTTCAGGCCTTGTCGAGACTGGATGTCTACTGGTTGCTCTTCTCTCTGTGGTGGCGGGAACAGCACGACGCGGTGTCACGGGTCTGGATCTGGGTCTGGGAGCGCGGTCCTTGATACTTGTCAATGCCAGCTGACCAAGAAAGCAAGAGCAAAAAGACAGGAAGATAGGTCAGGTAAGTCAGTCGCACCTCGTAACGATCAACCTCGTCCCTACGCATGATGTCCCTGCTCACCACTCTGCCATCGCGGCGCTTTCGCACTTGTACCCATTGAGGCTCGCGTCCTCTGCTCTTGTGTGTGTAGGATTTTGGGGAAGGGAAGTAGAGACACATTATTTAAACTCACTGTGGTCAGTGGTCTGTGCTCTGTGTTCTTTCTTCTTTTCACACACAGGTGTGATGTTGGGGTGTGCTCTGAACTGCACAATGGAAATGAGAGGAGAAAGAGGGGGAGAAAGAGGGTGTTCACACAGCTTGTCAACTTCTGAAAGAAGGAAGTGAGTGAGTAAGTGACAGTGATAGAGAGATCAGAGGTGGTAACAAAGTAAGTGAAGTAACAAGATGAGATGTGTGTGTGGATTGTCAACAACAGAGGGACCAGAGGTTGTTAGAGAAAACAACAAAACATCAACAATCGGTATGGACTTCCACTTGACTGTGAAGGAACGCGGTCGTGCAACCCATAGGCAGCCATTGTCCACAAGTCGTTGCCCTGGATATACATCCTGAGCGGTGATATAACGAGCACCGCTTTGTTGACATTATTACTAACTGACATCACCGACTCTGTATCCAGACATTGATTATAAATCTGTAGAAATTGTACTGATTTCTGTTTTGGCAGCAGTCTTCCAATTGACCTGATATTCGAGTAGAAAAACACCATGTGGTTTGAGAATTGCTATATACAAAGAGTCTAAATGTCCACAACAAGAGATACAAAAGATGAGATGCATATGCACTGAATGTCGCTAAATGTTCACTTAAAAATACAGATGAAATACGATGTAATACACTTCAGTGTCTCCAGGCTCTCAAAGATCAACCAAGTCTTCTCTCCTTGGACAGAGAAGATCCTGTCCGTCGTTGACTTCAGCGTAGTGCCGCTGATTGCCAAAAGTGTACCATACTTTTAATGTCTTTGGTAGCAATGGCGCTGGGTCATAGAACCCTGTTATTTGGAACTGTTCACATTTACATTAGCAATCAATCCCCAAGACATACCCACAAGGAGGGAGAAATTTACCCGAATAGTGTTTTTCGATATCACGAGCTGACGCTTTTCAACCAATGCAGCCACAGGAATCGTCACGTCGACGACTCTCTGCTCCGCCAGGTCAGAATCGACGCCCGCGTTTTTCGTTTTCTTCGCCTTCTTCAGAGGCATGTATCCATACTCGGCCCTCTCAATGAAGAGACCGCCGTCGGCATGCTCGCGCTGCTGTCGCCGCTGGACGAGCTCGGTCATCATCTCAATCTGCTGTGCGCTTTCGGCGCGGTGTGCTGGCACTTTGGCCTTGAGATGTCTGCGTTTGCGCTTTAGCGCTTCATGTCGTCTCCGTCTTTCGCGCGGTCGGATAACGGTGAATTCAAGACCGACGTATGTGAGCCACGGTACCATGACGGCCCAAAAGGAAAGATGGGCGTCGGCTAGGTCGATAGGGCAGATAATGATAGGTACTTTGATGGTTTGTCCCAGGCGACGCCAGGAAAGCGACATTATGAGGCCGTACCGGTCACGCAATCCAACACCCAGGCCGATGCTGGAAAACGTACTGATTCTTCGATGGGCATGGACATTCCATACGATCCCACTCATTCCCAAAGCTGCGTCTGCATCCACACGAACGCCACGGAAACTCTTTGGTACCGCGGTAGGGTGGTAACCGTCCAGATTCCATTCTGAGAGCGGCGGGTCTTCGAGTGTTTCGCCGAAAATGGTGCGACCATAGCTCATTGACAAACTGCCCCCGATCGGAGATGCATTCACTTCGCATTGCCATGTTTCTCGTTTGGCTGGAGGCAGCGGAATACCGAGTTGGTTTGCCTCAGCGGCGGTCATTACCTCGGGAACACAGACGTATTTCAGGCCGAATGTGCTAGGCTCTGTGGGTACTAAAGAAATTTCTGGCAAGTCCACAAAGAAGCTAACGAATGACTGAAGTAAGTCCTGAATAAATTCTGGCCACATGACCGATCCAGTTGAGAACGAGATGACACCAAAACTGTTGGACCCCAAACCGCGAGATATTTGTAGGCCTAGAACCGGTATGCTTTGGTGGGGATGGGTCATGGTAGCTGAAGCGGCGACATTGACTTGTCGAGCGAAGGGGAAAGGAGACACTGCTTTCGAAACATTCACGCTCAAGAACTGATCTGGGAAGACTTGGAACTGGCCAGCGACGGTGGCATTCTCTAACCATGACCATGGGTTCGACTGGGTACCTGCTCGCAGCCCTATATTCGAAAACGTATGTCTGATGCCGACGCCCAAGTTGAGAGCTGCCAGGAGAACAGGCGGGTTGTTAACCATAGCCGTCTTTTCGACACCATCTTCTACGTATGACACTTGTCGTGTAGTGGCCCGTACCCTGCCGCTGATTCCGGCATTGATGGTCACTTGGGGAGGAGAAGTGATTGGCTCTGAGTGCTTATTTTTGCCCTGCTCCAATTCTTCATTACTAGCTTCAATGTCATCGCTCCCCGATGACCAGAGGCTGGAAATATCGGGCAGTGGAGTGGTAAAGGCGTACGAGATACCGGCTCGGTTCGGACGTACAGTGGGCACGCTAAGGTAGACCTCGCCCTCCTCCTCGCCAGGAGACACCATAGAGGACGCATTAAGACCGATTGTGATGGTGCCCTACCTCGATTTGTTAGACTGGACAAAAGGCTTGCCATGAGCCAAGCGCGGAATTCGGAAGCGTACGTACCCTGGCACTAACTAGCTCATTGATCATTTTCCTTTCTTTCGCCTTCATTTTCTTGATGAACCACGCCTTGAATTCCTCTGGGGCCATCGCTCTGGGCCCAATCTGTCTGTTCCTATCATCACCGGCCATCCTCATCCTCCTTGACGACATGAGACCTTGCGAGCCCCATTCTCGGTGCACCGCGGCCGCGCCTTCTAGATCGTATACGATTCGCTTCTTCGGGTCGCCCAGCACCTCGTAGGCTTCCTGGACACGCTCAAACTGCGCCTTGGCCGTCTCGACCAGATGCGCCGGTTGCTTGTCCGGGTGGAAGCTCAGCGTCAGATTGTGGTAGGCAGCGCGGAGCTGGCTGTCGGCAGGAGGCGGGTTTCGCGAGAGGCCCAGCACGCTGTAGTAGTCGATTTCGTCCGGGTAGTCAAAGTCCATCTCGAAGTCGTCGTCGTCGTCTTCTATGCTCGGATTGTAGTGGTGGCCCGCAGCGCCTTGAGCGTCGCGATTTGGTTGCGATGCCATCCCCGCACAATGTGATTGTTAACACGAATTAGCTGCATTCAGTCCTTGTTGCTAAGAGAGCCGCCGTTATCTCTTCATGGTCAAACTCAAAACCAATTCCGAGCGCAAATGTATTTAGGGATATGCGCTTATAGGCATGCTCGACAAGCAGCGATGCTGTCCAAGATTCCACGTCGATGTTTCAGTGTTTCTGCAGAGAGCTTCAGTCGATAAGATTTGCAGCGATGCCGTTTTGGGATAGCTTGGGGGCTAGTCCTGTTTAGGAATTCTTCAGCAAAAAATACGAACAAATTCAGATGCTGGTGCAGTTTGATGGTGAAATTGAACAAAAAGAAGAGAAGCGCGATTATTCTTTCTATTCATTACATCATCATAAAGTATTCCAATGCTCTCGCTGCTCAACGCCACCCACAAATGCCTCAAGTAATACAGCCCAAAATAACAATTCTCAAAAAATAGCCACCCAAAAACCAAACTTTTGTTGCTCCAGAATAGTCAATATACTTTCTGGAGATGTCGACTTTCTCGTCGTTGATCGTTCTCCCCGCCATGCGCCTGCTGATAATAATACAGCCACCCATCAAACTGTCTTAGTGGCCATGCTGATGGATGGGCTTGTGGCCTTTAATGCCATACACTGCCACCGGATGCGTACCGTTTCCAAGCCTCACAGAATTTAATCAAAATATCGAAACGCCCAAAATATGGATATGAAGCAAAATCGTTTGCATGCTGAAACAGAAATGTCGTTGTTTCTGTCGATCCCACTTCGATCTGTCAAAACTTGGACCAGTACCCTGCTTCGAGACAATCAGAATGGACCGCGAAAGTCTGGTGAATCTTAGCGACATCACCATAGTATTTGGAAAATTATGGACTACCTTCGGCATTTTCATATGGGCCTTCTCGTTTTCGTCGTTTCTGAATATGTGCAGGGTCCTGGCCTCTGTTCTTCATACGCGGCGGAACGTTGCTCTCAGGCGAGAATTGAGGTCCTCCATACGTAGGGGGACTGACAGAAGTAGGCGGCAAAGAATGGAGAGCGAGGGCGATTTCACGAGGACTTCCAGGTGTCGATCGCATCATTTGGCGAGACCGAGGCCGCGCTGGTTGAGGGTCATATGAGGATGATCGTGCTCGGTTACCTCGAGGTCTTGATTAAGGAGTCATAGTCAGCAAACACACATCTACCCCGAACTAAATCAGCATCACTCACGCGCTCTCAAATCTGCACTCTCTTCCAGACTTTTGGCATTGGTCACACCTGGGCTGGTTTGGGTGACATTTGATTTTCTTCTCTCGGCAGGAGATACAGGCTTGGGCTAAGCGTTTTCGAGCCTTGCCGGCCTTTGTTAACCCCCAGCTGGGATTCACTGGCTCTCCGTCGATGGACTTGGGGCAGAGGCTTTGATCAGCATAGATGTAGCAAACTCCCTTTCCGGGCACATATCTTTCCTCAACCACCTGGGTGGGGAGCGCTGGAACTGGCGCACCTCTTTCCTGTCTTGCAGCGTGAATTTGCTGCATCACTGGCGACCCGTGTGACGATCCTCCTGGGCTGATTGTGTATTCTCTTGGATGCCGATCGGTTGGAGAATCCTGGTCCATAATTGAATGCGGACGAGGCGGCTCGATGCCTACCTGCGATAATGATGGAAGTCTAGTCGAATGTGACGGGTGGTATGTCCCGTCATTGGGGGAAGTGATGGGGCGAAATGCCGCACTGCCCATTTCATGAGCATGCATCTGAGAGTCGAGAGAGCGCTGACTCATTGGCGGTGACGAACGAGGGCTCCTCCCATGATACGGTGTGGCATACGGGGATGTTTCTTCTGGACAGAGAAGGTGTCGCACTGAGGGCAACTGTGGCATGGCTTCAGGAGCTTTGGGACGCTCATTTCGGCGATCGTCGACCACGAGCCCCAGTGGAATCGAAGAATGTGGTGGAGGGAGTCGGTAGTGATGGCCAGGTCTGTCTTGGTGGTCGTCGTACGCGCCCCGAAAGGGTAACATATGACCACGATGCTCAAGATGCGAGTGCGCCATGGTCATCGTGATCGTGATATTAGTATATGCGGGGAAGGCAAACGAGTGTCGTGGTGGCCCTTGCTCTTGGTTTCGGAAATGAATGACAAGGTTGGATTAAACAAGGAACAAAGAGACAGTGACGATTACTGCTCCCAAGGATGGCGGGGCAAGGCTCCCAGGCTCTCAGGCTCCAACCCAAGAAAAGTGACGATGACGATGACGATGACGATGAGTGATGATGCACGAAAAACCGAGCAACTCAACATGCGATTTTTGTCCAAGCTGGGGCCGGTTTATCAGGCGGGACACAGCAACAGCGCCCAATGGGGAAAAACTGAAGCTCTTTCTTGGTGCTGTCACGATAAAAACACTCGCATGATTAGCTTCGTCAGCATTTTGTAAGCCCATGTAACACACCTTAATGGCAAACAGACACTGTAGCGACCAATAGCGTCTTTGAAATGCTTCGAGAGGGCTATAACCCACTCAGGACGACAGAATATGCCTATATATTGACAACCGGCGGCGACAAAGGCTGAAAGAAAGAAGCAAGCCACCGGTGTATCACGAGTGGGCTTCTTCTTCACGGGACCAAAGCAGGCAGAGGAATGGACTAATGCGGTCTCCGGTGTCAAAAGCTGCACCTGGCCGTCGGCAGATATTAAGAAGCCCGAAAGGAAATGCTGATTTGAATTTTGACGCGGACGATCCACGGTTTCGGCGCATATGTTTTCTCTTCCTGGTAACAGTTCACGTTCCGCCGGTCAGGCCAACCGTAGTATAGTTGACAGCACCACTGGCAACAGCTCGGTCAACAAAAAAAGACCACTTTGGGGTGGATCTCGCTGTATAAAAAAAAGTCAATCTGAACCTGCTGTCCGCGGCAGCGCGAAGGAGAGTAATTTTTGTAGTCGCAAGAGGAGTAATAATAAGCCAAGAATAATAAATAATACCAGGGAAGAAGCAGAGAGAGAGGGAGAGAAAGTAACGACGACGATAATGGCAACACCTCAGCCCGACCACTGTGAAGGAACGATCGTGGTAACAGGAGTTATAACAGGAGGAATAATAATAAACATAATAATATTTGGGTTGGCCACTGCGTACGTCCGTCCCGCATACATATCTATCTAGATTGTGGGAAACCTTATTCGGGCCAGATTCCCGCTACGGAAACATCTTAGAATAACATCGACTGTTGCCCCATCGTGCTACTGCAGCTAATCAGTTAGATCGTGGGCAGGAATGGGAGGAGAGGGGTAGGTAGCGATGGCCGTGGACAATAATTGTGGGCAACCAAAAAAGTGGATATGGGAGGGAAGGGGAAAAAAGTGGAAACATGACGGACGGCGAGGGCATGACTAGAATTGATTAGACTGAGGCCGTTGGCTCCAGCTCCAGCCTCCAGGAACTGTTGCGACTCGCTGGAGGGCGAGCTCGAATGGCTAACCCCATCGGCACCGTTTGGCCCTAGTTCTATCGCCGTACAGGGTACGTACGTACAAAGATGGCTGCGAGCCAGTGAGCACAGCAATTGCCCGGTTACCCCTACTAGTAGGTGCCGCGTCCCAGGTGCATAGAGGGGTGAGACAATCCTGGAAGCCCATGGCGTATGGAGCTTGCGAGAACCAGCTGTAGCACCATCCACGGTCATCCAGCACCAGCACGCACTGTGGTGGCCGCACACTCTGCACAGTCCCTCCTCCTGAAGGGGCGGTCTTGTGAAGGAAGGGGCAGCTCGTCAGACATACGGACCACGGTACACACGACTTTTTGGGTGCTTGTCATCACCGGCAAGTAGATCATCATGGCCTGTGCTGGGGATCTTCAACCAAGAAACGGTCCACCATTGATTAGTACGGAGTATTCCGTGCGGCGTAGACAATGCATGCGGTACGGTATGCAGCTAGTAATGATGGGGCCACCCAGGAAATTGCATCTCCAGGATGTACGGACGGCCAGCGTGTCGTGTGAGAGTCAGACTTGTTAATTTTTTTTTCCCCTGAAGCAAGTTGAAAGTCTGGGCAAAAATTTTTAAGTTTCTCCGTGGTCTAGGGTCCGTCATTCCGCGCTTTTTGTTGCTGCTCGTTGACCGGGTTGTTTAGTTAGGTTTTGGGTGTAAAGCATATGGAGGCTTGCTGCATAGTGTTGCTATTATTATCGTTGCTGTCAGTGTGACCTGATCGACTCAACCCCCGAACATCACTGATGGTGGCCCAGAAAGCCCGTTGTGCACTTGCTTTTTGCGTATAAGAGGGAGGTCGTTGTCGAGTACTAAAAAAAGAAGCGTTTCCCCGGTCCCATCCTCTCCGTCGCTCTATTATTTAGATTAGGACAATCCCTGTCAACTTTTCAAGGCCTAGCGTGTGTTGGATAAGAGAGGACAGGCCCTCTGTTGAGTTCCTCTTAGCACATGTCCACCCTTGCTGAGAGAGATAGCAAGAACACGAACTAGGTTGGGTTTGCCCCTCTCGATGCTAATCCCAAGTTCTGAGGGGCAAATCGAGTATGGTAGCCCTTTTTACATGGCTGGGGACTCTGCAACCATCAAACTTCCCAAATGGACCACGGAGGCATCCTCGCTCCGAGGCTTGTCCAAACAAAATGTATACCCAAGACATCGCACAAGCAATGCCAAGCGTAATGAGAAAAAGTATGCCAGATTCTCAGATTTGAGTGACGGCCTTATTTGTTGAGAGGCAACTAATACACCCGGCTGTGTTTCCGGGCGGCCAACTAAGCGACTGTTCCCCATCGGTAATGCTGGCCATCAATTGGAAGATGTTGGCAGCTATTGCTGCAGACTAAGTGGCTAGCCTGCTGTCAGCCTAGGATTCGGTGAATCGGTGCAATGGAACCACGAGCGCACTACTCCGTAGAAGGGATCGGCGCCCGCGGGGTGGATGCCACTGGATAGCGCGCGGTGGAGGGGGCGGCGATGACGGGTCCGCTAAGCGCACAGCGAGTAGGAGACAATCATCGGGTATCGCAAGCATTGGAGATGACGCTGAATCTAGTCAAGAAACATGCAACTACGTCTGCCTTAGCGGTGGCAGCGCAGCCAGAACCAAGAGCCTTTGCGCCCGAGGCTTGCTTCTAACTGCAACGAGTATCGGGGCCTGCGTGCGACTCTAAACTATGGCGACTAGCATGACAGGATTGATCCATGGAAGCCGCGTCGACGGCGGGTCGGCGACTGAACTAAATGAACTTGTCGAATGGGCCAACGATCTTGCATTCAAATGTTGCTTTCGCTCGATTTCTCGTTCTTCTTGTTTTCCCGTCTGCTGTGACTTCTCCCTCTCTCGCTCTGTCTTTTTTCCCTCTCGTTTTGGTTTCCTTTGGACCCTTCGGTGACCGGGGCGGCCTTTTAGGGCTCCTAGTGGCACTGGGCGGTCCACCGTGAACGTACGACATCCATGATCGAGTGGAGCAGTGGATGATGTTGATGGACGGCGGGTGATACTTTAAATTCCGCGATGCAGGTACGGGGCGGGATTTGCGATCGGCCATGCCCTGAAAGGGCAAACGCACGCCTATCAATAGCGGGAAGCCATCGGAGTGCTGCTGGCTTAGACGCGAGGATCAAAGAGGAGCAGGAATGATGATGCTGGAGGGACGAGGGACGAGGGACGTGGAGACGACCAGACGACCAGACGAGGTCGGAGGCAGTCGCGATAGAACCACGTGATTGCAGCTCCCGAGTCCCAACAAGGCAGGAGCGAGGAACGAAGCCGACAAACAAGGCAAAATGCTGAATTTTGCGCCTTCGTCTCTCCCAATCGCAGTTGTTCTCTTAGCCATTCAATGCTACACTCCAGACTCTGGGAGTCAGCCACCGCTAGTGGGCTGACTGCCACTGCTTGTGACAGTCAGTCAACTCTACAGAGTTAACTACGTGCTAACAGTCTAACAAATCCTGTCGTAGGACGGAGACCGGCGCCGTGCGAACTAACACTACAGACTCCCGAGAGATGTGTGGGTGCTCGACGCCTCGCGAAAAGGCCACCAGGCACCCATCCAGGGCCATCCTAATGATCATCGCCTAGCCGGCCGGCCTGCGGGATTAGTCGCCCCTAGTGACAAGCAAAATCGCCGACGCAAGCCAACCACAGCGAGCGCAGCGATTCCGGACGCACCCAACAGCGTCTCCGTCGTAGCGTGCAGGATGGCAGGCTTCGAGAACGCAGCGGAACAATCGGAGCACGACCCAGCAGAACCCTGCGACCGATTGCCAATGAAATCATCGTGAATTATTACGGAGCATTTTTTTCATCATCACACTGGTTGTTGTCCCATGTGGCCCGGTGAGTGGGACAACTAGGCTGTGGGCACTGGACAGGCCGATTTGCCCTCCAGATCGTTCGTCTGGTTCTCGTCTAAACGAAGACGGCAAACCCTGGTCGTTTGTGTCACCATTGCTCTTTTCCCCGTACCAGCTATCTTATCCCTTTCCAGCCGGCGGTAAGACTCCATCTATGTGTGAAGGCGGTTAATTTCTCCGCGTCAACTGTCATTGGGCCAATTGGCGAGGCGGATACCAGGAACTGAGGAAACCGACACGCTGGCCATTATTATTAACCCTAGGGTTGAAAATGCCGCGTGAATAATAAGATAATATTGTTCTCCGGCTCGTTTACTCGGTACTAACGCGTGGTTAGAATCATTACGTACTTCTTCGCACGAGCTATCTCTATTTGGGCTATTACGCACTGCGGAATCCGGATAGCGGGACGGCCAATACTAATGGAGGAGGTAGAAAAAAAATTTGACGCTATTGAGAACTACCGAATGCTCCACCACCACCGCCGCGGCTTTACTTATACTGGTTATGGCCAGCGAAAAAGTAACAGTCGTACTATCGTAGCGAGATCCACTAGAAGAAAAAAATGGGGTGTTTCCAACTTTCTAGCGGCTCGGCCACGCCACGGGCAGAATTGTTGGCCTTGATAATGATATTAATAATAGCGGCGATAGCATATTACTTCGTAACCAACAAAGAAAGAAAAAACTGTTAAGAACTTAGGACTACTAGTACGGGACCAACTAAAACTAGAACAGCTACAAGGGGCGAGAGAGATCTCCGACTTGCCTCCATTCTCGGCACTCGATCTGAAAGTCACCGTTGCAGTCGATCCATTTGGCCCGGCGAAATCGGGTGGATTGGGGGTCTTGGGCTCAGTCTGTTAGGCCTCCAGGGCGCATAACTGGGAACGCACAGTGCCCTCACTGGCAACTGCCCTGCATAAGGCCTTGTGCGCGTTTTACTACTGTTGCAGATGTGAACGGACTGCTCCTGGAAAATAATTAGTATTCCGGATACATTCTAGTATTCTACGGGTCAGGGATGGCAATGGTCTCCACATGATTTTCGGCTGATGGCTAAGGTTCAGGGCAATCAATAACTACGTATACGAGGAATACGACTGCCTGTCTAGGAAAGTCAGGATTAAGAATCGCAGGCCAATTGAGTGCTTTTGATACACGTCAGGGAGGGTTCCAACAGATTATAGTATTAGGGTGTCTCCGCGGCATGAATGAGCAATGCCGAAACGAAACCAACTGTTGGTTCAGAAGGAAAACAATGTCCCATACGTATTCTTATTGTTGTTGCTAGTACAGTATTACCACTGCCGGAGCGGATTCTTGGAGATGCCGGCGTCGAGGGTGATCTTCGGCCCTCGGAGAATATTAATTTAGTTCTGACCACGATTAGCATGTGGTTCGGCCTAAGATTGAATACATACTAACTAGCTAGTCGATATTCTACCTACATACCACGTACTACATACTGCAATAAGTAATCAGGCAAGTGCGATTTGAATTTGTGTTTTCACCCATGCACAATGCCATGGGTAAGGGGGCTCGTATAGCCTTCATCTCCATTTGTCAAATCCTGGCGTATGTGGACATTGAGCACATGTCTGTGGGCGAATAAGACGAACAATACAGACAGTTAGTTAATTACTGCTGTTATTGTTATTATTATTATTCCTCCTCTTATAGCATGCCGCCTCTCAGCCGTTACAAGCTACGTATTATTGCTTACGTTGGAAGCTAGGTGCAGCTGTCGTCCTGACTCCTTAGTGAGAATCGGTATACACGATAAAAATTTAAGAAAAAAAACAAATCAACTTTTAAGCCATTTCTCTAAAAATGATTATTGTCCAAAGGAACCGCTGCGTCGTGGTGGAGTCAAGCCCTAATTCTTGGCTTGAGCAGTAGGGTTGCTGCTCCTTCATCCTGTGTGCAGCAACCCGGTGTACAGCAATCCGTTCAGGGTTGTTTCTCTTCAAAAATTTGAAGGTAAAGCTCCGACTGCTGCAGGGCCTGGATGCAGCTTACTATGATATTATGCATGCTCATAATTATCATGCCTATGTATATTTTCACGTATGCACGACCACATCATTGTGCAGTGCAGACCTTGCCGCTTGGAAATATATAGCTCTTGTACTAACACACATCGATATTGAGCTGATCAATTACCGAGAACCGGACAACATTTAACCCTAAAGTAGTTACTATCAAGTGGCGCTTGAGCAATAGCAAAGAAGGGCTCTGGCCGATCCGCGAGGATTCTACGTGGAATCTAGTTAAAGCAGAGTTTAGCTCAGGCTCCCAGCGCAGTCATCGCACCAGCCAGCCCTGATGGGTCTGTCGCTCACACATGCGCCACCGGTGGTACAGTGGCGTCTCTGTGTGCCAGCTGACGTAAATCTGGCTGCGGACATATGTACGGGGCTTGTCTGTCGTGGTCAAAATTATTAGGACATGAAGCTCAATGTGCTACCAGCAGCTTTTGACCTGTCCCTCTCGTTGGCCATGTATCAGCAGACTGATGCACTGAGAGCGAATCAACTTTGAAAGTGCAGGGGTGTTGCTAATTACGATCGATCGATGCCGAGGCTTTCATTACTAGATGAGACAACATTGAAGTATATTAAATTGGCATCAAATGATCGGCCGATTATTTTGCGCATACATACATGTATGGCATATGTTTACATATGTATATGTAGTGTTCAATGCTGATCCTTACGTACGCGTATCACCTCGGATCGATCAGTGTGTATTTCGCACCTGTAATTAATATTATTTGAGTTCAATGTTTTTTTGACGCTGGCGTCAATGCATTGATTGTCTGGTAGACCTAACTAAATGTAACTGCCCGCTTTTCAAGCTTTCGAGCGAGCCCTGCATGCGCATAAATAGCACATGCACGGCGCCTTTTTCCAATAATTAAGTCAATCCGTGTCGATCATAACATTTCTGTTTCTTTCTTGAGCCAAGTTGGAGTTATGTACCTCGGATAGATCATGGATGGCTAGACTAGCCGATCAGAGGCTGCTCCCTTGTCGCCAAGGCGCCTTTTTTTCTTTGCTTTCTGTCCAGTGTCAAGGGTGCATAGTACATGCTACTTCATGTACTCCGGACGTACATGACGCGTCAACCGGTCAATCATCTCCCTGGGTTAATGATTGACGCGGCTGACAGCGGGATGTCTCTACGAAACAGCCTCCTGGTCCAGCCCAATCATGGCAGGCCACCTCGGAAACCCACATTTTGAATTTATATTTGGAAGACAAAAACAATACACAAAAATAAAGTTTTTTTTTTTTTCTTTCTTGCTACCTCTCTCGTTTCCCCGTGGCTTGGAAGTTAAAACCGAGAGCATTTTGTTGTTTTGGGAAGTTCGCTCGGTCTCGACAAGGCTAGCTTGCTGCCACCTCAAATGTCAATCCCAGTCGCATGTGTCTGGCTAGGCATTTGGAATTGTGGTGTGGACTAGACGAGGATTCTAGACAACAATGCTGGCCTGATTGCGTGCATAGCAACAGACACGCTCATAAGTTAATAGTACGTAGTAACACAACGAACCCCAGCCAAGAGGATGCTTTGATACTACTGAGGGCTTTCTTGCCAGCTTCACTTCAAATGCACTGATAGAAAAAATAATAAAGGCATAAAATTTCCAAGGTAGGAATAGTGGGTTTTGAGGAAAAAGTCTATATGGGACGGGAGGAATTAAAGTTTCTTTTTTGTTTTTTGCTCGTGAAGATGTTGGAGATCCTACGAATATAACGCTCATTTTAACTATTTCTAGACACCGCAATTGCACATGTTGTGAGATAAGCTGCCAGAACATTTGCACTGTGGACACACGGAAGGCATGCCCATAGTATTTTAATTGTCATAGTAATAATAGTGATATGCTATGGTGATTACTATATGCAGGCTTTTTGTAGTATTATACATGTAATTAATATAGAAGCACTGGCCACTCAAAAAAGGCCGCAGTGACATCCATTTCGTTCCTTCGCATGCTGCCAGGTTGTAATTCCTGCAGATTATTTTTAAGAAAAAAGTAATGACGAGAAAAAAAATTTTCTCCTCTTGTTTACGTTCCCTTACGCTCAAAAGTGAGAAGAGAACAGAGTCTGTGTGGCTATTTTGTCGGCGATCACGACATGGGAGCGCAGTTATTGATTGAACGTTGCATCGATTATAATAACCCTTGTTCAGATAAGGGAAATAATAGCGAGGACTAATCATGGCGGAATTCGAGCAACTCGTGGCAATTCTCCGTTGGTGATTGCTCTAGGTTATACAGCTACGGTTGATGCTTTACAAGTCAAAGTGGAAATGCAAATTAAACAATATCGTGACATCACACATTACAGCACCCATGCTTATTCATTCCATGTAGCTGCGCTAAACTACCTGTAGAGAAGAAAAGGAACCCGTTTTTGATAGAAGACTAAAGGAAACAACGAAACATTTAAGCCTCATCCAGGATCTTCTGGAACTGCTCACCAGCACGCTCGGGCTTGCCGGCGTCAATAGTGGTCTGGCCAAGCTTTTCCTTGGAGTACTGGGCAGCGTACGGGTTGAGGCGGAGCATAACCTGCTTGTTGCGGAGAGGGTTCTTCTTCTGCACGTTGGTACGCTTGGTGCGGGCCTCGCCCTTAGGCTCGCGGAGAACCGACTGGATTTCAGACGAGTTGATGAGGCGGGCAATGTCAGCGTTGGCGAGAACGTTGGATGGCAGAAGGTAGTCCTTCTTGAGAGCCGAGGCAGTGGTGGTGGTGCCGTAGACCTCATCGAGAGCAGCAAAGGCAGACGAGGTCCAGACAATGAAGCGACCAAGGTGACCACCGGGGGCCAACTGGAGGAGGTTGAGGGAGAAGACGGACGAGGTCTCAACACCGGGGATGTTGCGGAAGGCCTTGACGAGGTCCTTGCCGTCGGTTTCGGGGTTGTAGACAACGAGAGGACCACGGCGCTGGCGGTAGCGGCGGCCTCTCAGCTTACCCTTACCAGCACGAACCTTGCGGGACTTCTGGACCTTGACGAGGTCAGGGCCGGCACCGACAGCCTTGAGAAGGGCGACGGCAGCCTTGGTCTTGGAGATGGCGTCGTTCTCGAAGGTCTTGGACTCGACAACGAGGGGAACCTCGGGGACGTTGGCGACGCGGTGGCCACGGGCGAAGAGAAGGGAAGGAACGGAAGAAGCAGCCAGAGCAGAGGCAGTGGCGAAGCGCCTGTAATTCATAGTCAGTGTTCATGCACTCTCCGTTCTGCATTTGGGGTCTATCTCACTTCTGGCCGTGGTTGACCTTCTGGTGCCACTTTCTCCAGACCTTGGTAGGCGCGAACATGCGACCAGAACGACACATGTTACCGAAAGCAGCCTGACCAGCACGGTGAGTACCACCACCAGAGACACGAGGGATACGGGCGACAGCACGACCTATTCACCGAGCTGTCAGTCACGTCGATCTTGATATTGATATCTGCAAATGTATTTATTCCAACATACCGGTACCCCAGGACTCGGCGGAAGTCTGTTCACCAGCCTTCTCGCTCACGGCATAGGGCTGTCTCTTGTTCTTCGCAATGCCAGTGTGAACCTTCCTGTAAAACGCATCAGCGCCGTCCGATTGACCTCCAAACTTTTTTTTCCATCCGCGACTCACTGGACAATATCCGGACGGATTGGCGACGAGAAAACGGTAGGGAGGGGGTGGGAAGCGCCGGAGGGCTTGCCCTCAGCCGTGACGATGGTAACAGTCGGACGGGACGCCATTGTTGTCGACAGGGTGCTGTTGTTGTCGTCGTTGCAGCTTGCAGTCGAGACAATTGAAGATGTGGATTTTTCTCGCTTAGTGGCTCCCGCGGCAAGTGCGGTGGTGCCGCCCAAACAGGAAACCAGGGCTTAGGGCTGCCAAGACCCGCCTGGCGCTCTCCACCCCGATCTGGCCAATCAGATCCGTCTAGGGCAATTTTATTGTAGATTTTCGATCTTTAGTTTTTATACGACAAAGTTGCGTCCATTACACACAGGAAGGTATATGAATGTAATTTATTTCATAATCTAAAGCTCTTCAGTTTCATATCGCGTGTCTCGTGCTACTAACGCTAAGCAGAGGGTTTAGCCAACATCAATCATCTCAAAGAAGAAAATAAACAAGGCGAACAAAGAAGAACAAGGAGTGTCTAAAGCAGCTGCTATGCCAAAGAAGATAATGGAAGAGTGAAAGCGGAATACCTCCATGGCACTATCAAACAATGACATGGTGGTGGTGATGGTGGGAGTGGGAAACGCGGCGTCGGTGAATGCCAGCGACATGTTCGCGCTTTGCGGCATGCCCAGCAGCAATTGTAAGGTCAGCAGATTGCCCTGCCGAACAGAAAGTTCCTTCGGCGACAGGTTCTGTGACGGACCAGACACCGCTCGCGCAGCGCTGGAATGAAGTGCCTCCGATGCAGTTCCATTGTCCTTCGGGAGTGCAAGCCCCAGTAAGAGCACCAGAGGATGGAGAAGTGCCGGTAGATTCATTGTCAGTGCCGCTTGTTGCTTGAGTTGCAGCAGGTGCAGCATCTGCAGTAGTTGTAGTCTGCGACTGAAGGAATACGCCGCCTTTATTTGTCCGCTCACTTCCGGCAGCTGTTGTGGTTTCATCGGCAACTTTGTTCGATGCAGCATCTGGCGTAGGGTCTGAAGAACTGCCTTCAGAGGCGACAGCAGTGCCAGTCACGGTAGGCGATGGCGCAGGATACATGCCCGTTATCATTGCAGCCCCAGTGCAAGCAGGTGACCCAGAAGGCTGGAGATTGGTAGGGTCACCAGCGTATTGAACGAACTCGCCCGGGTTGGGGAAGCGAATATCGACTCCTTCTGTTGTCATACAGCCGTTTATGTTGGCAACAAACATCTCAGGATACTCGTCCGAGCGCTTCACCGTGTTGTCGTCACGCTTGCCATTCGAGCCAGCAGTGATCTCTATGGGAGCGCAGTTCATGTACATCTCGCGATTCCCTTTGCGGTTGAACCAGGTCCAAGCGAGAGTGTATCGACCAACTTGGACTTCTGGGATCGTGAAACTAAATACGGTAGCGCCGGTGGAATCAGGATCTGCCTCGAGGTTGCCATCGTTATTCTTTGGGCACCCTCCTTCGATCGAATAAATAACAATCCACTTGGAACTCTTAGTGGGCTCGAGGTCGGTGGTTAAGCTTATTTGACAGGATCCTCCACCGTGTGTAACGCTTCCCTTCCAGCTCAAAGTCGTATTGGAGCCAATCTGATAGACGTTGCTTTCCAGCAAGCCGTCAGTCATCTGGTAGGTTGGAGCCCCACGTAGCTTGCAAGGGAAATCGGATCCATCAGCACTCAGAGGTGAGTTGTTCAGTTGTACACCGAATGGATTAGGATGAGTCATTATCATATGGCCTTCAGTCATGGTAGCCGCCACGAGGACAGCAACTGAAAGGACGGCTGTTTTGACGTGCATAGTGGAGATCTGAGAATCGTATCGTCTGGATTCGAACAGGAGACTTGAAATGTTTGAAGTTTTTGTTCGTACCAGCCGAATCAACAGTTGGTTGGGTAGTCGAAAGATGAGACGATTGCTTTGTTGAAAACAAGAGGCCGATCGGTGTCTGCCACAGGCGAGACGATATGATTCCAAGGGAGTGACAAGAAGTAAATTTTTCAAAGATCTGACCTGTAGTAAGAAATAGAATAAGAGAAAGGACGTGTTAAGATGAGTCACCAAACCAGTCAATAGTTGGCACAAGAGGGAGAGGGAACACATTCTACGACTAGAAGCAAATGTGTCTATATGAGGCTGGGAAATTTACTCGGCTGGTCCAATAATAGCAAACAGTGCGGGACAATAAATTCTACGTCATTTTATCCCTCAATAGAGAGGCGGTGCATGAACAGGTTGGTTGTTGGTGGTGGGCCTTGTATGCAAGGCATCTCCAAGGAGAGGGCTCCACAACTGAGAACTTATGAATAACCACGAGGCAGAACTTATTATTTTAGAGCTACAGAGCTGTTATTGTTTCTTGTTCTTTTATTTCAGGCTCTGCATTTGGCACAATATATGTGCTTTTATTGTTGAATCTAAAGAGGGTTCTGTCTGTCTGTAGAATAGTAGGTTTTTTCATCGTATTGTTTTGTGTGGTGCCTGTTTCTACTGTTTCGAAGGGGTAAACCGATATTATCCTCTTCATATGCGTCTAATATTTCTTTGTTTTCTTGATAAACAGGGTACGCTGGTGAAACAAAGGCTTTGAAAAGATGATAGGAGCATTGTGTGAAGTTCTATGTCAACAACCACCTGCCAGGACAGTAAAATCACATAAGATGCATTTTTGCATCAGTCATCTCGAGTACATCAATGTGTCATTTATCTCTTGCATTTTCAATTTGCGATTTCAAGATCAAGGACGATGCGTTAGGGTCAGAGAGGATGTTCCGTTCTGATTGGTCACCATCGGTATACATCACGCGCAACATTCATTTATTAAGTTATGAGGTGTTTGTGCCTTATTGTGGTAGTATTGATCAGAATATGCAATACACTTAATACGTATCTGGGGAGCCATCCCTGTATTTGATCTATTGTTCCAGCCACGCTCCCAGCCACAAAATGCCCTGTCAATACCCCTTAGTTGGCAGAAAAGGCTCTAACACCGTGTAGCGGAATCCAAAGCTTTTGTGCTACGGTCAAAAACCGTTATCCATTCCCCAAATTTATCCAACGAGTCATGCGGTAACAGTGTTACAGCTGTGCGCAGTAAATTTGAATATGATCGGCCAAACGTCGATATGAATTGAGTACCCTTCCAAACCGTGTGTCATGAGGAGAATTTTTCTCTAGTAGTTGCAATATCATGGAGTGTTGAAGCCTCCTGCACTAGTTTGGTTGAGGTTAATAAGGAAAACCAGTGATTCCCGTCAAAACACCATTTTGAAACGTCTTGAGAGACTGAGCTGTCTTCGTCGCTGTCTTCGTCGTGCTGTTGGCTTAAAATCAAGCCTGAGGTTTCTTCGTATCCTCATTCTATCGTAGGTGAGACTCTTGCACCTTTATGATAATACTAATGCAAGCCAAATTGCATCATTTCTTGCCCTTCTTTTTGCCTTTGTCTTTGGCCCCAGAGGCCTCCTTCTGAAAGCCAGCCTTTGCCAATGCATCCTTGCCAGCATTGTTGATGAAACGAAATCGATCTGGCCCTAAGAGAACACCTCCATACCATCTGGTAACAACGACGAGCACATCCCATACATCCATCAGCTGCATCATGTGCAGTAGTCGCCCGCCAGCGGCCGTCTCGCCATCATCGTCGCAGTCTTGAACCGTAGTCTCTGAATTATCATCCTTCTTCTCCCGAATACGCCATGCGCTGATGTTGTGAGTTGCCGCCGCGACTTTTTTGTCCGTTGCCACGAGATGATCCAGATAAGCCTGCGCCTGCGCTCTGCTTGTGGCATGGACTGCCCGCCCAACGAAGACGGATTTTTTCTCCGTCACCACGTCTGACAGAATCCATTCTGGGGCGCTGTCGATGCCAAACGCGTCACGAAGAGACATGGTTGCGAACGAGCCTTGGAATCCATCCTCCGCATCGCCATTGCCTCTGTCGTTTCCTCCTGGGTTGCTCTCATTCTTTATCTCGTCGTCTGCCACGCCGATGCTCAATTCCTCAAATTTTTCGCTGGCTTCACTAATAACCTCAAATAAACAGACTTGGCCGGGTTGATGTGTGCGGCTTATGATATCTTCTAGAACGTCCACCGCAATTCTCCCCTCTCCGCGAGACGCGGTCGACGCAGTCCCAACTACTCTCGGTGGCGTTTCGGGGTATTTCTCATCAAAGCCGATTACGAAAGATAGACTCGGATGATTCGGAATCTGTAGTCTTATCGTTGTGTTGGTGGTCTGGTGGTTGGCGCTCCCCAGATCGAGTGTTTGCGGCGCGTTGTCTGGTGATTTGTCGCTGCGGACAGAATCAACGGCTATCGTGTCCGCATCATATATGGCGTTGATGGCTTCGATCTCCTCTGCAAGGTCTCTATTCGGTAGAGATTCGAGATCGCAAGACATGACGCCTTGGTTGTTGTGTCGGAAGTGAGTCAATGTTAGAATTTGCGGGGAGATGTCATCACAGCGATCGGATTTGCTCCGATCACCCCACCTTAGGCAACTAGCGGGACTGATATCAATTGATGATTCTCAAATGTTAAGCTTCAAACTTCTATATTTTAATATTTGGGGGATATAATACTAGCACTTGAGGGGTTTAGCTTTTTCTATACATCAATGAATAAAAATCGATGTAGGAATCATTCAATGTTGAACATTGCAAGGCACATACATACAGTGTCAACTGGTAAATATATATAGGTATGTTTATAGAGAATTCCGATATATACATGTGCATATCAATCAAATGTTGATATTTCCAACACTGAAAACTCAAATACTTCAATTTTGAATGCTCAAAGCGTTCCAGCCCAGACAAATGTCAAATGGTCCAAATATCACTTGACCAAATCTCTTGATTCTACCTTAAAGTGCGACAAACAGACTCACTCGTCAGGACCTGCCAATGGTTCATGGGATAACGCAATGAACCGTGCAGTAAGATCAGGCACGTTTTCAAAGTTTGTATCAAACGGCCACATTGGACGGCGAATCCGATGGTGACCTAACCTTACTAAATCTTGGTCAACTCCTCCCGGGGTGAGCGCCATCATCCAGTCCGCAGCCATGTCATATAATTCTGGCTCCAGGTAGCCGATCTTTACAATCACAATGTCCGAAGAGCGCGGCTTGAGATCCAGGTCCGTGAAGTCATGTTCCTTGTGATATGGCTTGCGCAGCTTAGTCAAAATGGCAAACACACTACCGACCTGCAACACAACTTCAGTGCCAGCGTTTTCATCGCCGTGTTTGATCGAGTACACAATACCCGTCATTGTAATAGGTCCAGAATGAATGTTATCCACTTCTGCGCCTGCTGTTACAGTAACAATAGCCCCAACGCCGGCTTCTACAGCCGTTTCAACGGCCTTTGGCCCAGGCACACTGGCATATATCACCTTAGGGCCAGAAGGATCCTTGAATTCTGGACGAGCAAGCAGTTTAGTCAGGCCCCAGGTCATGTCACCACTGCCACCTGCTGTTGGATTATCCCCACTATCGGAGACGAAATATGGGCGAGCAGGGGATGCGAGAGCCGTGTCGAGACACTCCTTGAAAGTGCCAGTCGGGGCAACAAATTCAAAGTTGGCATGCGAGTCCCAGAATAGCTTCGCCAGCTTCTCAGCACCTGTCGCAACTGCAGCTCTGTCCCACCCTGTGGCCATCACAATTGCCCGATTCCGACGCTCGTCGGCCCAGGCGTAGCCGACCCAGATTGCTGCATCGATGACCCCTTCCATGGCTTCAACACTGGGAACCGCAGCATATATGTGCTTGGCCGGTTCAACACGAGTTGAGGTCTGTTCGCCTGGAAGGAGTATAGGAATAGGGACCCAAGCCTTGAATGGTCTGACACGACCGTCTGCTTCCGAAGGCTGTTTGGCGAGAAGTTCCACGAGGTTACGGCATGCACGCTCCTTGGTGTCCATTGCATCTTCGTGGGGAGCCATTCGGTAGCAGGTTATCAGATCCGTCTGATGGGCGAGCTCGCGAGAAACATTCCCATGCAGATCCATGGACGCTGACACGAGGACATGAGATCCAATAACGACTCGCACACGGCGAAGCAGCTCGGCTTCGACATCATCGAGCTCCTCGACAACCATGGCACCGTGGATATCAAACCAGAGGCCGTCGAGGTGCGGGGTTGAGGCCACAATCTCGGTGAGCCTGGAGATGATCTCTCCAGCCAGCTCCTCGAAGGCTGCTCGAGTGACGACGCCGCCTGGCAGAGCATGACCGATGAGAGCTCCTCGCCAGTCTGCGGCTTCAGCAAGAGGGGTTCCTTTGTGCAAAAATGCATACTTGTCGATGACTTCAGTGTCTCGTCGCGGACGAAAAGCTGGCGCAAGTGTCCTAGACGGGGTAAAAGTCGATGTCTCGCAGGCGAGGCCAGCAATCGCAATCACCGGACGACCAGGCATGGCTGTGTGTGGTGTTTTGTTCTCTTCGGATGAAGCTTCACTGACCACAAATGTCCGATGTTGCATCTGCCCTGATAACACCCCACTTTCTCTCCACTCTTGCAATCGCTCCCCAGAGTCTAATCAATGACAGCATGCTGGATTATAAAGATACGGATTTATTTCTAATGAAATTCTGAAATCCCTTATGAAGTACATATTCACGTATAACGTATCTATGGTGTCTTTTAGGCGGGAGCTATCACAACAAAACTAAAACAACGCAATATCAATTGATGTCTTAGCATGTTAACTACTAATTATAATAGCAAATTAACGCATGTTTATCTGAATCGTGTTCTGAATAACTATATATCTCATAAATTAATTTGTTTCTTACCATAGATTGCTTGACTGCTCAAGGGGACCTTTGATCTTTTAGTGAAACTGTCCGAATGATACCGAGGCCCCCTGAAGAATATAAGTGAGATTTTAAGGAAGAAGAAGCGTTACCTGTATAAGGCGAGCTGAGCATGTGCTTTATTTGTTGGGATAGATAATTATTAGGGTGCAAAGCTTATAGTGAGGCCTAAGACTTATAGACCCCCAGAGGCCTAAGATGTATAGAAGTACTGGGCGGCCCTCAGGCTTATATGTACAGAAGTTCAGGCGGCTTATGAGTACCTCAGGCTTATTAAAGTTAGATTAAATGTTATATTTCTAAAAATTTGACTCCGTCAACTGGTACTTGACTATTTGTGTTTGCCTGAATGCCAAGGCTTACGCCAACAACTAGGTAGTAGGTACAAGACAGTAATGGATATTTCTAACATCCCGCATAGTCGTCTGGGGAAAATAGTGCACAACAGCGTCTCTTATCGGTCTTTGTGTTCATTAACAATAATCAACCAAACCCCTCATTTAGGGACCTGAGCTGAGAATATGCGCCGAAGGACACAGGTGCAGGTTGAGGGGTAAATACTAAAAAAGAGCTATAGCTGCGCCGATGCAACCTCGTTAGATAAGAACGCCCGATCAGGCAAAATCCGGGGTTGATGTTCCTGCTATTGGTCCCTTTGGCATCCTTCCAACAAAGCTTATCCATTGAGAATTCATTGGGAAATTTTCTTATCGCATCAGCCGAGACCGCATGTTGACTTCGCTTTATTACAACGTTAATATTGAAGCGGCGGCCGCCCGAGAGTCACAAAGAAAGAACACCACGCAGAGGTATCGCCAGACTCTAGTCAAGTAATTGTCAATCATGAAGAAGCCGCCCACAGGCACCTGGATGCCCGCATGGGTGCCAGAGTCTACCGTTGTTCTGTCGTGTCTGCTTATGATCTGCGCCATGGTCCAATCCGCGGTGAGTGAAATTTGACTTCCTTCTTGCCCGCGTTGGGAGAAATATAAGCACAAAAGAAAGAAACAAGAGGATTAATGACTGTGAAAGTGTGCTAACAAAGCTCCAGACAGGCGGATATGATGGCTCCATGTTGAACGGGCTCAATATTCTTCCGTCATATACCCTCTACTTCAACCTAAACCCGGCGACAACAGGTTTGAACACTGCTTCTGTGTTTATTGGAAGCTTCTTTGGTACCATGTGCTCTGGGGTTTTGTCCGATAGCCTGGGCCGCCGCCCAGCGATTTTCTGGGGATCTGTTGCCACGCTGATTGGCGTCGTACTCCAAACTGCAGCACAAAACATAGCCATGTTTGTGGTCGCACGTATTGTGCTCGGCTTTGGATCAGCCATCTCGGGTGTTTCTGGCAGCGTTTATCTTTCAGAGACCTTTCCGAGTCGTTGGCGTGCTTGGGGTGTTGGCCTGTTAAACGACTTTTACTAGTGAGTTTGCCACTATACCATAAAATTGCATTTGGTAACCGGAATCTTTCATGTCCAGCGTTGGTGCGTTGATTGCTGCTGGAATCACTCTTGGGACGCGGACGTGGGACTCGACTTGGGCATGGCGAGCGCCGTCTCTTTTTCAAGGAATCTTTTCGGTTGCTTGTATAATCATTCTCCCGTTTATGTGAGATACTTCCCCCTTCAAATGGTAAAAATATCAGGAGTCTGATAAGATATATACAGCCCTGAGTCACCACGTTGGCTTGTCCATCAAGGTTATCACGAGGAAGCACGACTGACCGTCGCACTGACAAACTCAAACGGGGACCAGTCCGATCCAGTCACGTTGACAATCTACAAAGAGATTCTTGATACGCTAAACTGGGAGAAAAGCCAGGGCCGGACAATGAGTCCAAAGGAAATCATCAAGACCCCGGCAGCCAGGAAAAGAATGCTGATTGGAAGTTCGGCTGGTCCATTTTCATGTATCGCAGGAAATATCATCGCCTCTTACTACCTTGGAGCAGAGCTAGATACTGCAGGTATTACTGATGAAGTGGACCAATTGAAAGCGGTGCGTTGCATTTTTAGTATCTAGCTTGCCGTCAATATGCTGACTTGTGGTGTTGTAGAACGTGGTGCTCAATGCGTGGTGCCTTGTCTGCTGCCTTTTTGGAACTCAACTTGCTGCTGTATGGGGACGAAAGCCGACAGCTTTACTCTCCCAAGCTCTTCTCGTTATATGTCTTTTTATTATAGGCGGCCTCTCCAAGATGTACGCCGACAATCCGGTTGGGGCTTCCAATGCTTTGATATATGGAGATGTAGCCGTGATGTTTTTGTTCCAAGGGTTTTACTCCATGGCATGGACGCCACTACTTTATCTATATCCACCGGAAGTAATGAACTATTCGATACGAGCAAACGGATTAGCTTTCTCTGCTTTCTCGTTGAATGCATTTGCGTGAGTATTTTTCCTTCCCTTGACCTTTCGGAAGATCCCCACAGCTGATGGAGCCATATAGCCTGGTCTTTGTGTATATCATGCCAATCGGATTGAATAATATTGGCTGGAAAATGTACGTTATCAACGGAGCTTGGGGGATTGGTGTATGGCTTCTCATCGTGAGTTCTCATCCTCATTATAGTCAAAACACTACAGTTGACAGGATCTGTAGGCCGTGTACTGGGTTGAGACCAAGGGCAAAACACTCGAAGAAATTGACGCGCTCTTCGAAGGCGGGAAGCATTCTTCTGTGCCCGATGTCGAGCTCGTGCGCCAGGGCAAGGAAAAAATTGACGTTGGCAAAGTGGAAGAGCAGATCGTTGCTGAAGAGCAAACCCAGCGTGAACCATGATGATTGTTGATCTCTGCCTAGTTTCTACGTGCGTGTTATTTTAGCGACAATCCGGGAGAACCGAAGACACGCGTCAGCCTTGCGTATAGTAATAGTATATTGTTACTACGTACTATATTATTATTAATAATATTCAGATATGTACCTGGTGCGATGGATGATCAAAAAGGAAGTAAAAACTGAGATGTAATATTACAGCCAAAACCAACACATTACCATTAATACACGGCCCAACCTCCCCCCAAGCAAGGGTTTAGTATTAGGGCTAAACCAACTCCAGCCTTGTTTTCTTGTCGCTGACCCACAACTCCGTCTAATTTCACTTGCTTTTCCGATTTTTCAATAGTTGTAACTTGTAACACGCTTTCCCCCGCCAGTCAGCCAATTGGTGATGATGCTTCATGGATTGGCCACCACTCTCTCGAAATGTAACACACGGTGTACTCCGGACGGTGGAGTGCCAAGCGCCTCCGAATCCAGATTACACTGTCAGCCAGCCCTCGTTTGACGTACAGAGGACGTACTGCCACATTCGACGAGATCGTCGCCGCCTGAGACCGTATCTCATGGTGACCGCGCAGATGATGTGAGAGGCGAATTGGGGGGAAACAAAAAGAGGGTCAAAAAAGTAAAAAAAAAGTAAAAAAAAGTAACAAGAAAGAAAAAAGAAACGAAAAGAAAGAAATTGGGAAAAAAGAAAGACGATCAGTCCCATAACTCCATGATCTCCATCGACACAAATATCGATACAAGTGCACTTGCGTCAAATCATCGCACCCTAGTGAAAAAAAAAAAGAAAGAAAGAAGGACAAAATAGTACATGGTCATGCGGAGACATCACACCGCTCGACCAGGCACGTCTAGCGAATCCATAGGCTCTGTTTTGAGCGAAATGTCTGTTTTCATCACAATCTGATTTGGAGCAATCGGATCTTGGCTGCCCATCCTGGGACCAGTCATGTTTTTCCAGTCGTCCGTAGCAGTGCTGTGCCTGTGGTATCCCCGAGAAGAGGAAAAAGCACTGAGCTTGTAAGTGGGCCGGCTGCGATGGGCCCTGCTAGTGAGTGTCGAGAACAGCCTGGGGACGAGCTGCTTGAGCGGGTGCTTGAGATATGGCAGACAGGCGCAGATGATACCGCAGTCGGCCTCGATGGCACTCCATAGCAGGGCGTCCCATGACCCCCAGGTCGGGTCATCCGTATTGACACTCTGCACCAGCGCGTTGATACGAACGATACTGGTAATGCAGACGAAAAGACCGAGGGCGAACATCAACATGACACCAATCTTGCGCACCTTGTCGAGCTGCAGCCTGGCAAGCAAGGGCATGGGGAGCAGACAGATCCAAATGTCGGTTGACGTAGTATATCCGGCCCACCACCATCGGAACCAGGCGTTGTTGACGCATGTGGAATGCATCTCTTTATGCCATGACCCTTGCACAGGGATGCATTGGAAAATGGTGGCGAAGACGAATCCAATAACGCCGCCGAGAATAACGACCATCGTTCCATAGCAGACCATGTGGAATTTTTTGCTGGGGAAGATGCGGAGATAGAAGGTGAGGAATGAGAGTTTGGTCAGGCCAAGAACAAGTTTGTATGTGACTTGGAAGAGCCAGAAGTACTGCGTTTTTTTTTTCTTCGTTAGAAGTGAACCCACCGCACAGTTTGAATGTCAAGGCTTACCTTGAGTGCATTAATCCGATCCCCTCCCGTTTTAACAATATCTGTCTTGTGGCGACCGAATCCATAATAATTTGCTGGTTTTGGATATCAGCTTTTGTGTTGCACAGGCAGGAGGGTCAAATAACTTACCCAAATCACCGACTATTGTGGTAACTATCAACACAGACTGTTTCACAGGGAAAAAGTTAGACACTTGGACTGGCCGGAATGGAGAAGGGAGAAATTACCATTGATGCTGCAATAAGAATGTCATCTTTGTATATGGTTTTTCTCATTTTCCAGCCATTGATCAATCTGTACAGGACTAGAATCAGTGCAATGGCACACAGGATCCCCGTGACGACCCAGAAGGTCGGCCCCTTGTTGGGCACAGAATAAGGGCTTTCCGTCATGTCTTTGATGAAGACCTGCTGTAAACAGGACGATATAGTATAGAAAGCGACCACGAGTCAGGAAGTTGCGAGTTTAAAGAATGACAGCAAGAAAAAGATATTAGAGTAGTAGTACAAGAATGATGGGCCTCTGAGCATGGCCTACATGAAACGTGGAGCCACTGTGAGTGGAGACGATCGAGGAAAAAGCAACAAGAACCATAGTCTCGATGGGGTGTGATTGATGAAGGCTGGCTATTAGTACGATAGCACCTAATTACGTAGTTATTATTGCTACATAGTCTCACCTACTACACAGTCTCCCACCTTTAATGCCAAATTGCCAACGGATCTTAGTGGCGGACAATTCTAAACTCAAACAGGAACATGCGGAAAATAGTTTTACGAAGGCCTGGCCGGAGAAATAACAAGTTGGCGAATGACATTCCAGATCCTATTCCCATACATTCCAATTAATCTTCACGGAGGATTGACTCCGTGGGCATCCTGGCCAAATCTCCACAAGAGTGCTATCGACATGGAACCCATTATCTCTGACCCAGCTGGCCTAGTTGGCCGCTTTGAGGGTAGACTTTCAGCTATCGATGGCGCGCATGAGCTCGATTGATTTTCTGGAAATCTGGATCCGCATGTATGTCAACGTCAACTTTCAAGAACCAGCGCCAAGGAAAGACCAAAAATTTTTCCTCCTTGAGGGCCAGATCGTCATCCTGATAGCCCTTTAAACTTGACCTGCATATTCTAAACAATCCTTCTGCTGGGCCCTGGGCCAAAAAGAAGCAACTTTTTTTTCGGCCCAACAACGAAGCGAGGCTTTGAAAGGATGGACTAAGGTGTGGGATTTCTAACGCAAGCTGCTATATGGGCGAATCACAATGGCCCGCTGGCGTTTACAGCGAGATTCCTGGCTTTACTCCGTAAAACGAGCTAGAGACGGCAGATTTTCCGGGGGCTCATGGGCCGGCTTAGTACCAGAACGAGACTAGAAGACAGGGGAAAAAAAAGGAAAGACAAAAAAAAAAGGAAATAAATGTAACAGTCCCAAAGCAAGGACGGTAACCACACCAAAAGCGCGACCTGTCCAAGCCCTAAGAGGAAGCCAGCCTCTGCGTGGCTATAAAAAGCTAGGAATCGGCGCAGAAATTGCCTATTTGGGCAAGTACTTTGGGTGGAGAGGGTGGAATGAGGAATGACAGCTGGAAACCAATCGGTTGCGAGTGTCGCGACCCTGAAAAGCCAGCTTCGCCCGTGCGGAGAACGTCGCACTCGACACTCGTATCACCCTGGTGGGTCACAGTATTGTCCACGACTGACTGGACGGCGCTTCGAGAACCGCGATGATGTTGGAGATCGGCACAACCCGGCCCACTTTCCGGTAATAAAATAGGAGGTACGAAGCCCGTATGAGCATTACGCTGCGCTAGTACCAAGTACACGGAACAATACGGTCAATACACGGCGTAAGCTGATGGAAATGGATAAAAAACTGGAGCCATATTCCTTGCTCGAAGGCTGAACCTTATAAATTTGCGCGCAGGGTTGCGCTCTGATAGGCCGGTCTATTATACCTTGCTTTAATTATAATAGGCCAATCATCTCTGTCTCGCATTTACCCTTCTTGTTGTATCGTTACATCCTCGTCCCCTGCTGTCCATCAAGTCTAATAGTGTACCGCTCGAAATGGACAATAGCCAGCTAGTATCTTATACCTATTTTGAGAAATGATAAGTTATCCCTACTAATACTAATAACAGACCCCAGCTAGTGGCGGCGGCTGTGACGCTGAACGTAACAATAATACGTACGTGTATCTGGTGGGATTTAGGGTTAGGGCCGAACCAGTCATCCTGCCTGCGGTTCCTTCAAAATAATATTTCCGGCTGAGGGATTTTTTGGTGCATGCCCTGAGTAATGCTCCGTATTTAGTACTCTTTTAGTACGGAGCACTTGTTCCTGATTCTGGGACTAGAGCGAGTTAGTGCGGTCTGGATTAACATCACCGTCAACTGGTGTGTCGAGCGCTCGTATATCAATACACGGAAGATGCGTCTTATTAATTGATCATGATAGTAATATTCAGTTCAGTAATAATTACACAATTAAAAAAAAATATATGCCAACCCATCCCTTAACAAAAAATACACTGAAATTCCCCAAACCCAACACTCAAAGCGCACGTAACGAAAAAGAAAAAGATTTTGTCCATAAGCAATCAAAAAAATCGTACACAACCATTAAATTCAATCACAGTTGGTAACGGAAATCAGGATGTCTATCGCCCACCTTTTGTATCTCCTCGCGCTGGTCGTACTCGTACACCCCAGCAGCCGGGCTCTGTACTTTGTCACGCCGACTGTTCTCCCGGGAGAGGAAGAAATAGTAGACGGCATTTGTGATGAGTCCGAGGCATGCAAAAGCGAGACCGACACCGAAACCAACTGGGTACTTGGGGCTCTGGTCGGTAATGAAGACATTGCCCGACACAAAGGCACCACAGTTACCGAATCCCGTAAGAATGCCCATGGCAACTGTTCGCTTGACGCCCTTGCCCATGTTGGTACAGAGCCAAACCACGAGAGTCGACATGTTGATGAACGCGCCCATGGAGACGAAGAACATGGCCATGTAAAGCACTCCTGCGCTGCTTGTGTGCGCTAGTTGGATGGCCCAGCCGATGATCATCATCACAGATCCAAACACGGTAAATAGGAATCGGTGGTCCAGATAGTCACTCAACCACGCACTGCTCAGTGTGAACACAAACGATGTGGCATAAACTGGAATGGTGTGCCATTGAGCAGCAGTCGAAGTCCAGCCCAAGTCCTTTAGGATAGTGGGCTGGAACGCAACCAGCGAACTGGCCGTTTCCTCGGCGGACATATATCCAATCACACTAGACGTAATTAGCATCAAGAGTATGGATTTGTGTGACCAAGGAATATATATGCTCACCAAATCCAGATCTTCCAGTCTGCAAGCATTGGCAGAATGCGCTGGAAGGTAATCTGATCATTCCTCACGCTACCTCCATCTTGCTCCATCCGCGCCTCGAGAAGCGCTTTTTCCTCTGCCGTCAAGAACGAAGCGTTTTCGGGAAATGGCACGATGATGAAGAATCCGATAATGCTGACTGCAATAGTGATGATGGCTTCCATTACGAAAATCCTGTGCTATGCGTTAGAAATGTAATGCAGACGAAAATCGCGGGCACTTAAAAACATTGACATACCACTGCCACGAGTCAAGACCACCTCTGCCATTTAGTTTCGCCAACAAGGTGGAAAAAAGACCGTTGAAAGCACCAGCAGCCATGTTGGCGCTGAAAAAGACAGCATATCGGCGCAGAAATTCGTTGCGCTTGTAGTAGCAACCGATCAGATAGGCGCATCCAGGAACAAATCCTGCTTCGAACATGCCCATAATGAATCGACAGGCAATCAAACCGGAGGTAGTTTTGGTGAGACCCTGGCCAAGAGTTACGAGACCTGTTTCGGCTTCCGCGTCAGTTGACTGTCCACTGCATCTGCAGCCTATAATAGTAAGGACTCACCCCAGCAAAACATGTAAACTGCAAGAAGCTTCGGACCGAATTTCTTGACCAGCAAGTTGGCCGGAACACCGAACACGACATATGACACAGTGAAGATGGTAACTGCGACATTGTAGTCGTTGCCCTGCATGTTCAGCGCCTTGGTCATACCCGAGATCTTCGCATTTCCGATGTTTGAGCGATCAAAGAACGAGACGAGGAATAAACACCAGAGAATGGGAATAACGCGAAGATCCAACTTGCGAAGGAGCTTTTTCTCAAGCGCCTTGTCAATGTATGGCGGTTCTCCTCCATGGTGTGATGAGAGTTCCATACTGGAAGACGCGGTTGCGCTCCGTTCGACGCCCATGGTTTTTTCAATCCGGTCGATTGACCCAGACATTATGACAAGAGTATTCACGCGAAGCACATAAGAGGTGCTTTAAAAAGAATGAATGAATGATCGAAGAGAACGACAAAAATAACAAGGTGGGGTGGCAGGAAAAAGAGTGGAAATCCGAAGCTGCAGGCCCGAAACAAAGTTTGCTCCTTCTCACAACGTGGATTAATTATTTGAAAAACGCGGGGAGATAAGACGGAAGACACTGGACAGATAGTAGGTTGGACAGGGGGTTGGTTGAAGCAAGACAGGAAAAATCCCCGGAAAGTATCATGCAGGGCCTAGAGCCACGCAACCATGGCGGTCCAAGCCGAATCAAACGTGAGAGACTAAAGCCAGATGGCAAAGGCATGGACCAAAGCAGGTGGCAACTTGCAGCGCCGCATACTCCGTACGGACACGGAGGAAGTACGTAGTATGTAGTATACTCCAGTGCGTCGTGGGCTTGTTCGGGTCGGATCTACACTGTTTAGTCCTTTGCCCTAACCTTGGCACTGCTCAACATTTAACCCCTGGCTAGACAACAACGCTTTGCGGCAGTTGAAGGGGGGATGTTAGTGATGCAGAAGCTTTAATTGTCATTTTAGGTCTTGTTTGGGGCCAACATGGCTGCGAGAGGAAGCTGATAATAGGGCATGGTCAATGCGGGTTGACCCCTGTGGTGTTGGAAACTTGGCTCTACGTCTCCGATTCTCCGGTAGATGTCTAAAATAGAAAGTCAAATTCTTTTTTATCAACAATGCAACGCTACTCCATACACATGTAGACTGCGTGATAGTGGAGCCAACTGGATTAGTCTCATGCAAGCATGTAATTTTCATGCAGTCAAATAAGCTTGGCAAGGGTACGTACTCCGGAGTCCGTACTAATAAGTAGTGCACTAACCAGCACCGATTTTTATCATTGATTGTTTCAAATCCTGGTATGGCGTGCAATTGCATGCAGGATTGCCGCTCGAACCCCTCATTGAAGATTGGAACGGGTTCCACAGCGAGTGTTGATGACAGAGAGGAATGGAAATCAGTGGGTGATCGCTGACGATAGTCGCGATGGCGAGGACTACAAGAAGAGAAACTTTGGATCTTCGCGGGCGGCGGGCCAAGGATTAGCCCTAGCCTAAAACGGCAAGTATTAACACACTAAGCAAGGTTCGTGCATAAGTCTTGTATTAGCGCGATACCGGTCTCATACCGCGTGTTGGTAATTCTGGTATTTGCTTTACCGCCTACGCTTTTCATTGGCAACATATGGTAGTAGTTAGTCCCATTCGTCGACTGTATTTGAGCCTTCGACCGGTCTCACAGAATAAAATTGTAATTACTACTATCGAGCGGATGGTGCAGTGCCACCGATTACTACGTATTAATTGTGTTGAAAGTCTGGATAACTCGGCCCATCGTTGCCACAAGAGGCAAGGACAGCGGGCTTGTATCATGGCATCAACTATTATAAGCCTATACATTTGTGGACAGTAGATGGATACTTGAGTGCCGATTACCGCCTTTGTTCAGCTCTCGCTGCTTTTTTCAATGCCCCTCATGCTCGGAAACTGAAAGTGATCTGCTTGAAACAACGTCCACGCGGAATATTTGACAGCATTGAACATCATCACCAATGACAGTTGAGATGTCTGACCAGGCTTCATACATCGTAGCAGACGCTTTTCTTGACGCGTTGGCAGAGGTGAGTTTTTGCATCTTGGCAAATCACAAAAATTATCCTACTTTGCCCCTGTCTATCAACGTCTATGCTCAGTCTCCTTATGTAACCTCAATGCCACCTAGGCCGGCGTCGATTTCCTGTTCACAGTGCTTGGCTCCGACCACCCAAGTATTATCGAGGCATATGTGCGCCGACAAAAATGTCTGAAAAAGGAATATCCCCGCATGGTACTGTTCCAACATGAGGTATGTGACTAACACGTACGGAGTAAGCCTCCGAGCGTGGTGTCTCACACGGGGAGGAACCTATTAATTGGCTAAACTTGCGTCTCTTAGTTCGCCGCTATGTCTGCGGCCGATGGCTACGCCAGAATCACGCAGCGCCCGGCGTGTGTGATTGCGCATGTGGACGTTGGAACCGCTGCGCTGGGGCAGGGCTTGCATAACGCGTCCAGCGGCCGCGCCCCTGTTATCATTTTCGCCGGTGTCGCCCCATCCACCCTTCATGGCGAAGCTCCTGGTTCTAGATCCGAGCATGTTCAATGGTATCAAGATGTCCAGAATCAGGCTGCCCTAGTCGCCCCGTATAGCCGATACAGCGCAGAGATCAAGTCTGCCAACCATGTCAAAACAATCGTCCATCGAGCTGCTCTCATGGCCACTACCGGATCTCCAGGGCCAGTATATCTTACTGCGACCCGGGAGATCTTGGCCCAGCCAATTGAGTCTCTAGAGCCTCGACAGCGGCCCATCCCATCCTGTCGACTTGGAGGCCTGTCGACAGATGCCGTTGAATTGATAGCCAATGCACTGATTGAAGCCAAAGCGCCCCTGCTTATCACAGGGTATTTGGGACGTAACCACCAAGCAGTGAAGAACCTGATTGCCCTCGCAGATCTCGTCAAAGGCATTCGGGTCTTCGACTCGGAAATCCGCGAGGTGTGCTTCCCAGCCGACCATCCAGCCTGGGTGACACGAGGCACTGGCGCTGCCAAAGTCGTGCAAAATGCAGATGTTATCATCGTTGTTGATGCCGATGTGCCCTGGATCCCGACCAAGGTCCGGCCATCGCCATCTGCTCAGATCTTCCACATCGATCTTGACCCACGAAAGGAGAAGATGAATATCTTTGACATTGGTGCCACGGCGACATTCCTCGCTGATAGTGGCACCGTTTTGGCGCAGCTAACTGATTACATAGAAAAGTCCGGCAAGGTCTCAACTGATACATACGCTGAGCGATGGGAGACTGTCAAGGCCAGTTTCGCAGAAAGCCAAAAGCTAGTTTCCGACCGTGCGTTGAAGGCCTTGGAAACACCAGATGCTCCAGCCACTGTTGACTTTTTGTTGCATTCTCTTCGCTCTGTTGTGCCTCCTGATACATTCTTCGTTTCAGACTCAGTCACCAACCAGGTCTTACTCAGCGAGCAGCTCCGTTTTACGCGGCCAGGCTCACATATGACCAAGGGTGGAAGTGGTCTTGGCTGGGCAGGTGGTGCTGCTATTGGCGTGAAACTCGCAACGAAGCTTTACGATTTGACTGACCGGCCCAACCCTCGCCGCAAGGACTCGACCGATGATGCCGGCCAGGAGGATCCTTTTGTCTGCATGATCACGGGTGATGGAAGCTTCGTCTTCTCAGTTCCCTCTGCTGTATATTGGGCAAGTCACCGGCACAATTGCCCCTTCCTCACAGTTATATTGAATAATGGTGGATGGCGTGCAACTCGCCAATGTATTGTGGATGTCCACCCTCAAGGTGTTGCCTCTGACACCACTAATGAGGACCTGGGGATTTCACTTGAACTTGACGGGCCTAATTATGGCGAAATCGCCAAAGCCGCTGCCAATGGACACTTGTGGACTAAGAGAGTCAGTCGCGTGGCGGATTTAGAACAAGCCTTGATCGAAGGCAAGAAGGTGGTCATGGAGCAAAAGATCTCCGCTGTCATCGATGTCATTGTGAAATGAGAGGAATAGAGCCCGATCCTTGAAACTCAATTAGTAGCCATTGATCAATTGATGTATCGATGTAAGATTGATTGTGCTTATTGACAGCTTATATAGCCTGAATGAATATACGAACGAGTCATGAAGAGCCGTGTTATGATCTTATTCTGAGAGGTTCCAAATTAGGTCTGTTCTTGTATTGTATCTATAAGCAAGGGAGAGTTGCGCAGTATATAACCGGCCATAATGGAGACATCCGCCGATATTCAAAATTAATACCGTCTCAACTTATCTCAAGCTGGTCTTCTCGTCCTCGGTTATTTAGACTTTGGCGCATTAATATCGAAGTCGAAGCGGTCAGGGATCTTAAGTCCAGCATCCAGATGACCCTGCATCTCCAACAACGATACCCCATCCCGAAAAAGCCAAGGGTCTCTTGTGTCTCGTTGCCAAGCCTCCATGTCTTCTCTCATGCTTGCCAGGACATCGGCATACGCGGGATCGTTCGCAACGTTATTCACTTCTCTTGGATCTTTTTCCATGTCAAAGAGTTCTTCGGCCGGACGGCGAATGTATGCCTCCAAAGTGCGCCATCCGATTTTCACGGGTCCATCAACATTCCTCATACCTTCCCATGACAATGAAGCATAGAGGTCAGTTGAAAAGGGAAAGTCAAGTTTCCAAGCGATATTGCGGTGGTATTTGTATCTCGTGGTTCGGATGAAGCGAGTTGGGTAGTAGTTTGTGATTTCGTGAAAAGTATGCGACCCAAACACCTTGGTCCATGCATCATCTAGTGATGTCTTTGTCATGATCGGTAAGAACGACCGGCCGCGTCGACGAGGAGACGCGTTTTGGGAACTGGTTATTGGTGCTGACTGGTACCCAGCCCAGTCCAGAATAGTTGGCAGAATATCGGTGTACGACACCAGATTTGGATTGAGTCCAGATGCTGTGACCCCGGGCTGCCGAACGACGAATGGCAAGCGTATGCCTGCATCATATAATGTGGTTTTAGAGTTGAGGAAAGGAGGCCCGTTGTCGCTCATAAACATGACGAGAGTGTCTTGATCATGTCCATATTGTTTCAAGTATTTCATGATTAGACCAAGGCCCCTGTCCACCCGGGCGATCGACCTATAGTACTCGGCAAGTTCCGAGCGGACCTCTGGAATGTCACTCAGGTATTCTGGCACAACGACGTCATTGCTGCTATACAGCGGATCCTCTGCCGACACAGTCTCATCCCCATTGCCAAAGCCGCCTCGGGTATGGTCACGATGCGGATCCATGTAGCCCACTGTGAGGAAGAAAGGCCGTCCGTCGTCTGCGGCAGTTTTGAAGAACGATTCGGCTCGGCCAGCTACCCACGTAACGTCACGCGTCGGGCTTTCATCGACGACCTCCCATGGGTATATAGACAAAGGTCCAACATGTATCTTGCCAATGATGCCCGTCAGATAGCCGTGGTCTCGCAAGAGGCTTGGAGCCGTCTCCACGTGGTCGAAGGTCATGAAATGATGCGTATAGTGGTTTAGCCCATACTGGCCGTTCTCGTGGGTATGTAGTCCGGTATAGATGACGGAGCGGCTGCCACTGCAGGACGCAGTGCTTGCAAAGGCGTTGTCGAACACCACGCCAGCCTGAGCGAGGCGATCTATGTTGGGAGTGTCCACGGTGTGGTCTCCATAGCATCCCAGCGCCTTTCCCAGATCATCGGCAATGACAAGGAGGACATTTCGCTTGCGAGCCATTGTACAGACGAGAAGTATCTGCCTCGGACGACACCAGTGTCGTTCGCCTGCCGGGGACAGCTATGTAATATAGATGAATCGAGTCAATCGATCTTCCGCATGTTCTTCGGCTTCTTCGCCGGGGAGCTCCATTTCTCCATTTGTGGGGCCCATGACGCGCAGGCGACCAGCAGTGGCGCACAGCGGCGAGCGATCTATTGATTTCTTGCTCGGAGAGTTTTTTTGTCGACGAGTCACGGCGACCTGAGCTGGTTGTCGTTGCGTGCGGTGGAGACGGTCACGCAACAGGAAGGAAAGACCCAAAACGGTCGGAAAGGCGGAATCACCGGCAGCCAGCCATTGACCAATCGCCGCGCGCCAAAATCTACCCGCTGCCAAGCTAGAAGCGAACTAGACGCGCCTTCTCAGCCTCCTCTTCCACCACCTCACTCCATCGCTCGCTAACATCACTACTGCAATCCCACGTGCGGTCTTGTCCCAATTCGGCGACATGGAATGATCTGCTGTGCGATAACCACACACCTCTGGATTCAGGACTCCAGGAGCTTCATCCATCGTTTCGCGGCGGCCTGACGCCACAATGTTGTTGGGCCGGCTGCCCAGTGCTACACCACTTCGACCAGGATCTGAGATTAGAGCTTACGTTTATGGATCCTGGCCTATATGCGATCGGACGGCGTCATGGCCCCTGCGATACTCACGAGGAATCGCATATTCTCTCACTTCACCCCGCGTCTTGGGGGCGCCGTCAGCCTGATAGCCCTATCGACGCTGAACTATGGGCTCGACAATCAGGGTATTGCTACTAGCCAGGCTATGACCCCGTACAAAAAGCAGTTCGGTGAATACGATCCTGATCTCGGCGAATATGCTATTCCTACATTCTGGTCGTCTCTGCTGAACAGTCTGAACTTTGTTGGGTTTGCTATAGGTGTGTTGTGCTCGTTGGTTGTTTGCTTCCTGTTCAACTTGCTGATTTCCGCGCCCGCTAGGTCTGTTTATTGGAAGTATCATCAGTGCCCGGCATGGCCGCCGCATGGCAATGTTCTGCATGTCCATTTGGGCTATGGTATCAGCAACCGTGCTTATCACGTCTCGCCGCATTGAGCAAGTTTTAGTTGGTCGCATTTTGAATTATGGATATATCGGGATGGAGCTAGCTACCTGCCCGCCCTTTCAGGCCGAAATCATCCCTGCTCCTGTTCGGGGCTTTGCTGTGGGCACATACCAGAGCAGCTTGTTGCTTGGCGGCATAGTCATCAACAGCGTGTGTCGGGGTACCTCGAATTTTCCTACTAATGCTGCCTGGAGGACCCCCCTGTTCTTGTTTTACGTTGTCCCATCAGTCGTGGCAACGTGTATTTGGTTTATCCCGGAGTCTCCCCGGTGGTTACTGTTGCAAGATAGGGTAGACGAAGCACTGGACTCGCTAGAGAAACTTCGAGGCTCTCAGAGAGATGGGTATGATCCAAGAGAAGAGCTTGCTCTCTTGCAGAAATCGCTTCTAGAGGAGCAGAATCAAGGAACCTACGCAGATCTTTTCCGGGGAAGTAACCGCAAAAGGACGCTTATAGCTATGGGAACGAACTTCTTCGTTCAGGCGACAGGGTCTCCCTTCACTGCTGCCTACGGGACTCTATTTGTCCAATCATTGGATTCATTGAATGCGTTCGACTACTCGATCATGAGCTCCTGTATCAACGCGTTTTGCTGTCTCGTTGCTATCTCTATTACCGACAGGGTTGGACGCCGGCCAATCTTGTTACTTGGCTCAGCTTTGCAGGTGGTGTGGCTGTTTAGTATGGCAGGCATAGGCCTACACCACAACTTATCACTCGTTCAAAAGCAGGTTATCATAGCCGCGACGGCTCTGTCCTCGGCTAGCCTGTGCTTCAGCTGGGATCCGCTAAACTATATTATTACGACCGAACTACCCGCATCCAAATTACGTGATAAAACCCAACGTGTTGCCTCAATTGTGAGCATTCTTACCAAGTATGTCCTTCTTTTTTCATCTTGAATAAGATTTTCATGTATTGACTTGAGTACCCTAGCTTCACATTCTCTTTCAGTACCCCCTACCTCCTCGAAGAACCCTATGCGGACCTCAAATCTAAAGTGGGATTTATATTTGGCGGTCTCGCCATATCATCGTTCGTTTTTGCCTATTTCTGCGTCCCGGAAATGAAAGGCCGGTCACTTGAAGAAATCAACCAGATGTTTCAGGACGGTGTTCCCGTTCGAGAGTTCAGAAGCTATAATGCCGCGAACAGTATAGCTTTGAGCAAAGCGAATAGAACATCCCATGAAGAAATGACACCAGGCGTGCAACTGACACGGCTAGAGGGACAACACCGATCGCATTAATGCTTTGTCAATTTTTTGAAGAATCTAGACGTGCTAGCAGGCTGGAAGCTAGCGCAGGTACAAATTTCGGCACAACTGTTCATACATGTATATCTTGTCATTTCCATGTTATATAGGGAGACACATAATTGTACATTTAATTAATATATTATATCATTGATTTTACGGGCAGAGAACGTTAATTGATTTCATGTTTGAAGAAAATATAGTTTTATTCATTGATATCATCATCACTCGGGTAAAAGCGTCTCTCTTAACTTTCTTCCCTGCCAGCCATGATACATCGTGTGCAGTACATGTAAAGCTACATATGCAATGGATGCGATCCGCCCCATCAATCCCATCCATGATCCCTAGCAAAATGAAAATAAGCGCTCTGACACTCCGAACAGAAACAACCAAGCCATCATAAGTGTTATACAGCAATGCAATGCCATGTCGTCTAGATAAGATGCTTCGATCTGTATCTATCATTAGTGAAAAAAAAAAAAGGGAAGATCGGAAGGAAAAAACATACCTGAAATAAGCCCGCAGGTAAACAACCTGCCACACGCCCAATCCAACCAACATGCCCATAGTGCCAAAGGCAAACCACTTGACACGCTCGTTGGTCGACTCATTGGTATCACGCAGCTTCTGCTCGCGGTGGCGCAGGTATTCCATCTCATTGACAATCTCGGCAACCACTTCTTCGATTCGTCGCAGGTCGGTTTCAACGGGCTTGAGCTTCTCCTGCGCCTGGATGCTGGACCAGTCGCGCGCGTCGGCGCCGATTTCAATGTCGAGTTCAATTTCGCGGCTTGGGCTATTTCCGGCGCCTGAAGGAGGTCGCAAAAAGCGTCAGCAATTTGGCCACGATATACAGCAACAAAAAGGGCCTATTGGGTATTGGGTAGGGAAAACATACGGCGGCCATCGGTAATCAGGTTCTCGAAACAAACGTCAAAAGCGGTATCCGAGGCTGGCGTCAAAGTCTGGCGGTTTTCGCCAACAATGTCCTTGGGACGGCCGTAATCGTTGCCGAGGGCATCTTTGATCTGTTGTCGTTCCATCAGCTCCTATCTCCCCTCTCTCCAATGCATTCACAGAAAGCTCAAACGTACGTGCATGTTGACAACCTGCCCATCACCTTTCGAACCCGACACGATCGCCGTCACGACGACGAGTTGTCCGCCGCCGACAAAGTTGCGGATGCATCGTTCGTTGCTGTGGTGTTGCGCCGCAAGGTCGAAGCGCAAGGCAGAGCCCAGGCTGGCAAAAAGTAAAAAGCATAAGCCGACGAGGGCCTTGAGGTTTGATGTAGACAACCCCATTGTGCGTTGTGTGTGGCTGGCGGGTTTGGTCGTGTGGCCTTCTAATTATTACTCCTCCGGATCATTGAAGCCAGCTATCAATCTAACGAAACAGTAGGGGGCTTGGCTCCACCGAGCAAACACCGGATCAACATTGATCCGTACCCCAACTATGCAGTATACACTGCAAGTCTCACTGGAAGTCTGTAATTATTGAATTCACTGGTTAGAATCTTTGAAATTTGTTGCTGTTGATAAATTAAGTTGATTTCACGTCCGTAGCACTACATATGTATCATAACTCGCAAACACGACACGTTTCATCCCGCATTCACACATATGAACAACGTCCTCAAAAGAGTACTTTGAGAAGAGAAAAAGAAATTTTGATGTCACTAGGTATTTCCAAAATAAGAGGGAAGTTAATATGAAAAGAAAATAAATGTCCTATGATCTTGATCCAAGACAGATGAAGAGGTATCACAAACGAAAAGAAAAAAAGAGAAAAAGGGACAGAAGTATCAAACAAATGTATTAAGCAAGCGGAAGGAATCTTTGCGCTCGTCGTAGAATTAGAAGAGAAATGTTCGTTAGAGGAATCGGACGATACCGATATAGAACGCTCAAGGGCAGAAATCGTAGTAAAGTGCATAACAAGGAAGAAAACGCGGTGGGGTTCGTGTAAGCAGAAAAATTAGTAGTCAGCCTTCTTCCGGCGGAAGATCTTGGAAAAGGTCGAGTCCTTCTTCTCTTCGGACATGGCAGTTGGGGCTCGTGGTGGTTCCGGTGGCCCTGTATTCTTCAAGAAATCGGCTAGAGCGCTGGTCTCAGTCGGGCGAGCCGAACGTGCTAACGGCGTAGCAGTCTGGTTTGCAGCTTTAGGTCCTTGACCGGAATGGGCTACGAAACCTGAATGTCCAGCAGGAAACTTGCCAGATTGGTCACCAATGTGGCTGGTGGGTGATGAGACAGTGGTCGACACATGTGGTACTGCTGGAATATTTGAATTATCTGTCAATAGCCTCGCAGACCGCATTGAGGTAGTCGACTTCTTCGGCGAGAGAAATTTATCGATAGACGGATTTCGTCTGAAGCGGCCTTTCAGTCCAAGCCCAGATGATCCACTCGAGCTCTTGGGTGGTACGGGGGGTTTGGAAGAGAGAATAAATGGCTCAGGGGGTTTGTCGCTGGCTGGAGGAGGGACAGAGTTGAGGAAGTCGAGCATACTTTCTTCTTTTCGCGGCGGTTTGGGTGCTGCCTTCGGGGCCTCTACCAGGTCTTCCAAATCGTCGTCCGAGTCATCGATTGCGTATGGATCTCGAGGGCCGCGCCGCTTGCGTGGGGGTATAGGCGGTGCTGCGTCGGACGGGTTGTTGTTTTCTAAGAGGGGGGCACGAGAGCTCGTTATAGAGTGATTCGAAGCAGGGTTGGCAGATTCGGCTCGTGTGCTGGCGAGAGACGGTGACACTGAAGTCAAAGAAGTTGCATTGCTGGTGGCTGTATCCATTGACATAAGTTCCTCTGAGTCCATTGTATTCCGAAAGGGGGCCACCGTACGAGGAATGCGATGAGTAGATGCGCCCGGAGGGCCTTCTCTGATAAAGTCGATCAAATCCGACGTTTTACTTCCAGCGTTACCTGCGGGATCACGGGCTTGAAGTCGCTGTGCGTTCTTCTTAGGCAGGCTTAGAGCATCTCCAGGCTTCGCAGTCGTTCGTGATGATCCCGACTGGGCAGTGTCCGGTCTAGCAATGGCAGATGCAGATGCAGAAATGGCAGATGTGGAGTCATTACGATAATGGCCACGAAGACTGCTTTCTGAGGGTCTGCTGGCGTTGGTAGGCGAAGCACCGGAAGGTCCTGTTGAACGAATAAATTCCGCAAAGTCGCGAACGGAATTTCCAGCCGTACGGGCGTCGCGAGCCTGGTACATTGTTCCTCTACTACGGCTTGATCCTAGACTCGCTGGGCTTGCTGGAGGCAGTGTGCTAGGGTCTGGTGGATGTGCCCGGAGACCATTGACAGGGGGGTTTGAAGTACTGACAGTGGGACTTGGAAGCGGGCGATCAACCGGGGAAATTGGCGAACGTTCTTCTCCAGGAGGAGCAGTGGTTTTGAGGAAATCGGCTAGTTCAGAAGTGCCACTTCGTTCACGTAAAAGATCGTTACGAGCTGTATTATAACGAGGCGAGGAAGGAGACTGTAGATTATTTTTTTAATATTAAACCTTAGTATTACGGTGGAAGGGGAAACTTACTTCCATCTGCCGCATATTACGCGGCGTCAGAGTAAAGCGAATCGTCTCGTCGCTCTTAATAAGATCATCCAAAGACGGCTCATCTGTCACATCCTCAACAGGTGTACTGGCTTCGGATGATTGTCGAGGTCGTCCGGGAAGGGGTACCTCGGCTTCCGCAGGATGGCGACCGATCAGAAGTTTCCACTTATTCGAAACAGTCGAAGTAGTTGAGCCGGATGTTTGAGGCCGTTTCTCGCTGATGCTTTCGGATCGACGCGACTTGGTGGATGCCTGAGAGGTAGTGGACCCTAAATGCACACGTTGAACAGCAGCGCGCTCCCGGCCAGGAGAATTGTCGCCTAGGTTCTGGCGATACTGCCCGTTGAGAGAAGGAGTGTGCGAAGCCGCGTAGGAAGGGGTCCGAGACCGATAAGTACTTCCCTCGCTGCCTTCAGAAATCGAGCGAGGGGGTGCGATACTTTCTGTGTATAACGAAGGCGTCCGGCGGCTGGCATTGAATGAGCGACGAGTACGGTCGTCAGAAAGATCTTCGGTCGATCCTTCAGTGTTAGTGTCCAGCTGGCGAGGATGAGAAGTGGGCGCACTGGCAGCCGGTAAATGCGAACGAGACCTGTCATCTAGATAGCTTGCCTTTGCATGTATCAGATTGGGTTTGACATGCGGCGTGGCTGCTGCCCCTTGCATTGGTGGCGGATGATCGTCACAATAACTTGTGGGAACATCCGAATCACTAGTGGAGACTTCTTTTGGACGACTCTCCTTGGTAGATTTTCGTCTTGGTCTTTGTGCAGTTATGCTAGACAGTTTGGGGACTTGATAGGTTCCCTGGCCTTCGACAACCTGGGACTCGATGACTTGGCTATTTCTGGCTCCTTCAGAAATCTCTTCTTTCGTAGCATTTGCCTGTCCAACAATGCTCAAGCCTTGTGTTTTGCGCTCCAACATCTCCAGACTTTCTGCTTTACTAGGAGCTCTTGGATTATCCACTTCTGGTTGGGTATCGCTTTGGAGATCCGGAGCGACCGCAGTGTCGTCCTCTTTTTCTTCTTCCTTTTCTTTCTCTTCGCTGGCTTCGGAAGATTGCACTTCAGAAGGCATCTTTTTCAAGAAATGGGAGGGAAGAGAACGAGACCTGTGATGGCCTGGGGTATTTAGACCCGGCGATGACTCAGGTGGTCTTGTCGACTGGTGAGACAAGCTGCGGGTACGTTTTATTGGAGCAACGGTGGCATCCGCCTCTGTGCTACTCTCTGGATCGACCCAAAGACCAGGAATCTCAATCTCATTTACATCGTTGTCGTTTATTGGCAAGGCGATGTCGGCAGGGTCCAGGGGTGTTTCCTGAGCTTTTTCTTCTTCCAGAGCCTCCTCGTGCGGGGGCTCTTGTGTAATTGATTCATCAACAGTGGGAGTACTGGCGAATGCTCGACGGGAGAAAGACTCCCGGGATAACGTCCTCGACAAGGTTGGCGGACGCACACGCATTTTCCACGTCCTCCACAGACGCCCAAGAGTCGAGTTAAGAGCAAGTTTTTCCATGTCCACTTCTTCAACAGTCACCCTGATGTTGATATCTTCTCGGTTGGCACGTATCGAGGTCAATCGATGGCCGGCGTTTTCGCCAGCGACGACCAAAGCATGCTCGCCTAAGAACTCGATAATGGATGTCAAGAAAATGGCGGCAGCAGGTGTTATATTGCCGGCATGGTTAGAAAAGCGTCGAGGAATCCCGTTTGGTTCGTCAAGAGCCTCGAGAGCGATGTACTCGGCCTCCTCTTCCTCTTCCATGTTGCCGAGACGAGTATAGACCATACACCTCAGGCGAGTCAATTTCCAAGCGCGGATTAGATCGAATTCGCCATTTGGTTTCTGGCCGCCTCTGAATTCCTGCAGTTCGTCTTCTGGATCACCGCCCATGTAGTCTCTCAATTCATCCTGTGCGGCACTGACCACTTCCTTGGCAAGCCGTGGCTTTAGGACGTCGGTGATGGCAGGGCGTAAATCGTTTAACTGGGTCGACTTTGCGACGGCCAGAATGTTGAACAGCAAGTAATCAAGAAAGGCATTCAAGAGCGCAAGGCTGCCGTCAGAGACAATGTTATTGCCATCGTCGGGGATTGGGATAAGGGCATTCTGCTCTAATTCTACGCTGACGATCTGCGAAGCTTCCGAGGCAGCGATATAGGCCGGACTGGGATCGACAGATGGCGGCGTAGACTGGAATGTTCTCGAAGTCATATCGCTGGAAACACTGACACTGCGCGAGCGGGCGAACGGGCTGGGCTCACGGGAGCCATGAGGAGTAGGAGTCTGCATGGTTGTTGTCGTTTCGCTTTCCTTCCTTTCTCTTTTTCTTTTTCTTCTTCTTCTTTTTTAGTATGTGTTTTCTTGGTTTTATTGATTGTCGTAAAATAGTCGTGTCACCATTCAAAGTCGAGGTTGCAAGTCGAATAACAATAATCTAACAGGGCGGAGTCATATACACGGGGGAAAAAACGAGTGTGTCGTCACTGGTACTCGGACATGGTTGTCGACTGACGAATATTATACTAGACGAAGGCAATGTGAGTCATGTACTCGGTCAATAGTGACAAGCGTCTTTTCACAGCGAGTTGCCAGAGAAAAAGACGCAGGCACCGCGGAGTCGCAAAAGGGCAAAAAAAGAAAGGTTGGACATACAATGCGCGCGGGCGTCAAGGGTCATTATGCGCTTCGCAAATGCCAATGGCCAGCAGCAGGCCACGAGAACCAGGAGAGAAAGAAACGACGACAGAAGAAGTCGCGAGAAAATATGGAAGCGACCGCCGAGTCCATTCAGGAGAAGAGCCGATTAGGTACAAGCTCCACGGGTCTGTCCACGGGGCAGGCGCAAGTGCCACAGTGGGGCGTCCGGCAGCCGCTAACTGCTTCCTCGTTAGCGAAGCAAGATTAAGAACGGGGGCCTGAGGCAGGCAGTTGTCCCAGTCCGCGCTACGGAGAATAATGGCCTTTATCATAACGCAATAATACTGCTGCATCTGCCGTATACTCCGTGCATGTGCTATCTAATTACCTACAGTAGTACCTTGCAACTCGTTCTCTGTCTTATCTTTTTGTATAGTACGTATTACATATGCACTGTGCACGGCTCACATAGCAATAATACTACGTACTCCTAATACTAGTAGTATAAGGGACGTCCCACATGGAGAGATCTCAATGCAGTTAATCCATTGATAGTACGCCCTACGTAGTACTTCTAAGTTCTGGCCCGCCACAGGGATCTCCACCAGCCACCAGGCACGCCGTCATTATACGTACTGCACAGCATCCGTAGTAACAGCAGCAATTGATTAGTACTCTCCCCAGTTGACTCTCTAGAAAATGGAATTGCAAATGCAAATCAATGCACACAAATGAAAATTGTCGAGCAATCCCCGGTCTCTCATTTGCCCGCGCGAGGCGATCTCCGAGTGGAGCCGGCAGCTAGCGCACTGTCATTGGCAGTCCAACAATGCGTCTACCGTGTTGGGCTTAGTGCATGCACGAAATGGGGATTTGGCCCCACCGGTTGGCCGTCCCGTTTTTGAAGCTTCAACTTTGCTTCCTGCACCCCTGAATAATGCCTTCTACAGAGTAGTACAGAGTACTACTGTTATTGCCTTTCATGTAGTACGTGCCAGGCCGCTTACGTCGCACACCCTATAATGGATATGTATCTGATGACCTGTGTCAATCTTACTATTCGAAATATGTGCGACGCTGGACTGGAATATTAGATCATGGATGCCTTTCTGGGGGCGAATAATGATAGTATTCTTAACTATTGTCTTATTTAATTATCACTTACAGAATGCAGGATTTCCCCTTCCGGCACAGCCCCCACTAGTGAGGCCCGCCTCCACTATGGCCTATACGGACTCCGGAGTACGGAGTATACTCCATATGCACTCAATGAGGCAGCATTTAGTCTCCACTTTCACTTACACGTGTGAGCACGGAAAGTGCAGTTGTTTCGAATCAAGAGCTTGCACTCAGTAATCACTAGGGTTTTTGGTATGTTCTTACCCTTTGGAGATAGACGAATAATGTACATATTGAGGCCCGGTTATATCAAATGATAGCATTTGAGTGCTATGGAATTATGCCAAGACCAAACATTGGAAATTAGGCCTAACGAGAAGAACGAATCCCATTTTGAGTCCATTCTTTACACTTTGCTTGTCATGTCCATTCTCATTTACTCACGGCCTATAAGACAGGTATATTTAACCTATCAATTCTACATGGAAACTTAAGACAATAGCACATTTCGTGCACCTAAAAGTACCCTGCATCTGTCTCGGCTCTCCAGTGGTTCGGCTCCTAACCATGAGTCTCGACTCTGCAAGCTTCAACGGTCGGACGACTCGACGAGTCGCTAAAAACTTTAGCCTGCACGTTACAGCCTTTTGCTAGTCATGTTTCATGAATCAGTCCCGGGTTGATCTTCCGTAATCCCGGGCAATAAAAGCCGATATATACGCAAGGAACACACGTTATCGTCTGCTTAATTGCTCCAGACAAACTTGGCAGACCGCTATCTCACGATCCGCGACTATCGCCTTGAATTTTAGGACTACGTAGTCCGTACTACATGTATCAATTGATGGAGAGTGAACTCCTCGCTATGATCCATCTATCTAGATGACCCAAATTTAATACGCTTATTAACCGACCCGTTGATTATTCTTCTCCTTTTTATATAAATACATCCCGACTTTATCCGCCGCACCTCCGCGTCAATGTGCCAGGGGGTACATGTAAAACGGTCAAATGTCGATCAACCCCATTACTCGAAAATGAGCACCCTTTTTTTACCCCCCCCCCCCCCCGACCCATTGCATTATTCGTCACTCCATAAAAAGGAGCAACAACAGCTCCACACTTTAAACACTTTTTCCAAGCTTTGTTGACCTCAGGAGTTCATCCGCCACGCGAAATCCGGCGTTTCAGACGGATGGGTCCTCCGCTTGTGACAGCTCGGAGGGGGGGGGGGGGCACGGACTTGGGTGACTCCACCATAGAGAGCATCAACAAAGAATAAATAGTTTTCTGAGGAGAATCATACCGGATCGACCAGAGTCAATAATTGGGATCTGCAGTTAGTCCTTTGTTTGGGTCTGACCGAGTCGGGATTTCCTATAGGACTGTCTTTTACTACATGTATGGCGGTGAACTGACAATGTAAAATCGATTTGATGTGGACCTATTCATTAAGTGGGCAATTTCATTTCATTTTGTTTTTTCAAGAAAAAAAAAAAAAACTTCCATTAAACTTCGCAAAATTTGGGGTATTTCCCCCTATTTAGGCTTGAAACATTTGAAGTTGACACTGTAGACGTTGATTGCTACGTCCGTCCCCTCATGGCATCACCCGAACATTTTGCTTCCAAGAGTACATACGTAATCAGATGCGAGTTCTCGATCATCTCAGGTGATGTTTAAGTGCTTAGGTAGTATAGTAATATGCTTATAATAACCTAAATTGTAAATGCCATTGTAATGTAGCGATGCATTTAGATACATCAAACAATCCATGCTCAACCATCAACACAAACGGTCTGAGCAAGCATCCTTCGTGGATGCCATAACCCCTGCTGGTCACCGTAGCCAGCTTTCAATCTCCCTTAACTTTTATATACCCGTCAAGGTATCCATTTTGTTCTTCATCGAGGGTTTTGCGATTTCAAGAGTCTAGGGCCATCACTCAAGTTGAAGCCACTGGAACGTCATATGCATATATTTGCGGACGTTCCAGCGCGTAGATGACCCCATCCGCGAAAAAACCAAGCTCGTTCTCGCCAACGACTACTCTGCCTTCGAGCAGTCGTTCGGACACCAGGTGCTCGATTCTTTCAAATAAGGCGGTTGACTCCGATTCAGATTCGCCGCTCTTCTTGCTTCTGGCGAGATGGCCCAGTTCCTCAAATTCTCCACGACTCACGACATGGCGGAACATGCCGATCACATGTCTAAGTGAGTCGTCAAGATAGAGGCAGCTGGATGAATCGTCGTCACTCTCAAAGAAAGGCGACTGGAATCGACCCTCGCGAAACCCTTGAACACGATCGTGAAGATGCGACTGATACTTCTGCGTGGTTGTCTCGTGGATGCCGTTGACGAAGGCGACAAATATCTGTTTATCGATATCGATCATATCGCGTGAGTAATCTCTAGACAGTTGCGAGATGTTGAGATCCGCAATTGCGGTTTCGCTATCATCATCCCAACTCTCGTCAACGTCACTGTCAACGTCACTCTCCGCGATACCTTCTCCAGCGGATTCTAGATCCTTTCGAGCAAGCAGCATCAGTTCGTGCATAGTGACCTGAGGCTCATCGTCCTCGGTACTATCGTCGTCATTCTGGGGCGGCTCAATGTACGAGATACTTGTTGTATCAAAGCGTACAGAGTTCCCAAATGCGACGTCCTCGTCATCGAACTCTGGGTCTTCCACGGAGCTATCCATGTCAATATCAGACTCTTCAAGGTCCGACCCGTGTTCAAAGGGGTTGTAGAGCGCCATCTCGGCGTCTATCTCATCGTCCATTGCGACGCTAGGGTATACCTCGAAGTCGAAAATATCTTCGTCGTCCTGGAATTGGACATCAAGATATTGACGAACGTGGTCACTAAACTCCACGTGCTCAGTTCCTTCGGTCTCAGAATCATCCGGCTCATAGCCAGACTCGTAGGCATCGAATCCATGGCCTGCAAAACTTTGCAAGTGAAAGTGTTGTTTGGGAGTATGCGGAATTGGGATCCCAAACTCTGGCACGGTCGATGAGACATTCGTGACTGTGGTAGCGGTAGTCACCGTTGAGATGTCAGAAATATCATCTGAGGCACAGGAGTCGTCGCGGAGGAGAGAAGAGGAGGTGATATGTATGTGCGATAGCACAGGTGGAAGCGAGTTCCAACGGTTTGTTCGTTTTAAAACGTCCTCCATGGTGGGTATGCTAATGCCCCCAAATCTCGGGAGGTTCAAAAACGAGGACAGGGTTTGGTAGACCTTTGGTTCTGTTCCAAAGGGCTGACCAAGTCGTAACCCGGGCGGCGATTGAATAGTTTCGTAGAATGGTTTTCTGTTTTTCCAACAACAAGGAGGCTCCAGCCATGACTCAAACGTGCGGGATCCATGGTAATTTATGTACAGGGCAGCGACTTTAGATAGCTGGCGAGCCGCCAGTTTGAGAACACTTCAGAAACATATTAAAGTCAAGGTTTTGTGTGGGAGAATGTTGTTGGTGAAGAAGAGGTCCACGAACTCGGCAACAGCGCCTTTTTATGTTCGTGTTTTTCAGAAAAATTGCCGGTCTATTCCCTTTATCGCCTGCCACAATCCCTTGATGTGGATATTCGTTCGGTAGTGTTGAGAAAGAAAGAGAGGGGTGGTCTTTCTTGGTTTGCAAACGCGTCCAGAGGGCGGTGCGCCGCTGATGTAAAATAGTGTCGAACAAAGATGGCGGTCTCCCTCTAGGGGCAGTTCGGTGTGGTGTGTCTATTGCTAAGACGGGTTTTTTGAGGAAAACTCCGACCCGGGGTTTGCGGTAGAATATTAAATAATATCGTCGTCGTCGATGTTCAGTCCCCGCAGTCTGGTGGAGTAGGGCAGGATCGGTTTGCGCGCGTGGGGGTGCACGTATTTATGTCGATTGTCGCGGAATCACGACACAAAGCCAGTCTTTTTCAGACAGACCGACGTGTTGCGTAGACGCTGGTAAAAAGACGAGCGCTGGATGATGGATGGGTGAGAGAGTTGGGGATGGCGAAAGGAGCCTGGCAAGGAGCGAGGTAAGCAGGAAGAGCGCAGGCAGGCGCCCGTGACTGCCTCGCTTTTCGCTTTCCGCTTTCGCTTTCGCTTTCGGCAGGGGTCGGCGCTCTCTCCGGTCCGGCTGACCAACGCCAAGGTAACGTCACCCGGCGGCCTGAGGCAGCAATTGCCGCCTGCCCGATTCAGCACGCCAAGCCTTTTCCAGCGCCTTCCCTGTCTTTCTGTCTCTGACCAAGCATCAGTTGAGAAATTTCTCCACGCTTCTTGATTACTCGGACTATTCACGTCTTCATCGCATTCTATCAATGATGGCTATATCCAAAGACTGAAAAAAAAGAAACGGAACTGCTGACACTGCCATGGCCATCTGACTCAGAGTGATCCCTCCCCAAGGAAGGAGGCGCGATCGTCGAACTACCGGCCCCTACGCTAGCATCTGAACTGCTCAATGCTCAAGCCTCACTGCACAGATCAATGATCACTGCTCAGCGATACGATGCGTCAACTTTCTTCGGGCAATTTCATCGCCAAAAGGCTTTCGATTCTCCGAATCATGTGACGATCCTGGGGAATTATTGAATGTTAGTTCGATATTCCCAGCATCTCGGAGCTGGAGCGTGAATCATTTCCCCTTTCACCAACGCGTCGGAAATGGCTTTTGACCTTACCAGCCAGTCCGCCGTCGACTTCGAGACTAATTAGGTGAGAATAGAACTATCTACACAAAGAAAGGGTATTTCTACTTGTGACGAGTCCCGAGTCGCTGGGAAATACCTCCACTAGATTCGCGCGATCAAATGGTTATCTTTTTCATCCCTCACGTCCCTCTATTTCAATCTACAATCCAAAATTGAGACGAGGTTACCCGACAATGGCTATTCGTGAATGCTGTAGACAGCAAATCGACCTAGCGACGATGTTCGCGACAAGCTATTTCGGCACTTTTCATGTTCAGGCTCCTCCCAACCCGGATTGGCGACAGGATTATCTTGATCTAAGGACAAGCTATGCTTGAGGCACCCGGTCTTCAAGGACTCCCTTTCACATGTTAAATGTCAGCCATATATCTAGAATGAAACACATTTTTCTTCCAGAATTTTCTGTGCAGAACACCTCTCGCCGCATTTTATACTTTCTGCGCCATTCACATTGTAACGGCAGGACGAGTATTGTTCTCAGCCTCAAACTAATGGTTACTAAAAATCATACACCCAAAATTATGAAATGCAGGACAGACGTTGTTACTTAGGTAAACAAAGAATAAGCGGCGTATACTAATAAAAACACGGGGTGTTTGGGTCAGAAATGACCTTACAAAGGTTAGTGAGGCTGTCAACAAAGAAATAGCACAATGTACTATTTTTCGGATTGCTAACGGCGATCTTGCAGGTTCCTCTCTTCCAACGCTCAATGGTTATTTGCAGAGTGTGAAACGGTGCTGGAACACAGCCGACTCGTTCAAGAAGGGCCCTCGCAAGTTTTCGGGATGATGTATCTAGCAGCCGCATACATCACATCGCTCTATTAGGAAAGTCCATACTTTCTATGGTATGGTCTCAATTTTTGGTCTATACTGATTATCTAAACATTGCTGGACCCCCTGTTATCCAGATTCCACATTCCTCGTATCCTTGGCATTCCAATGCGCCAGTGTCGACGAGTGAGATTGCAAAGGACGGCCTGTTGTGGAGCAGGTTTCTATGAGGAAAAGCTGCCCAAACTACAGTTCGTCCGCTGTGCCTTAACATGGTCAGGCGTTGAATCCCAATTACGAGATTCAGGACATCACGATCCACCATGGCGCCTATGACGCTTACACATCTGCTCCTACTCGCCAGTCGGCCTTGCTTCTCGAACGGTATTGCCCACGGAAGTCTTTTGGTTTGTGAACCAGAGTTCCAGCCTTTGTCACCTATGGGACCAACACCACCTCCTTTGTACTTTGCTTGGTTTAATTGGCCATCAAAGCAATCCTGAACCCCGCAGTGCAAGCTTCGATAGGGTTGGTGGCTGCATCAGGATTAGTGTCTTGTGGCATTTTTTCTGGTGGCTCATCAGGCGGGCCTATCAAGTCCTGAGACAGTGCTGGAATGTCCAGCCACCTAGAGGAGTCCTTGCGATAGACGATGAGTGGCCAGCCGGCAGCCCGGTGCCTCCATCTCTAGACATGCCTCAGCCTTAGCTTCCCCTGCAGCGGGCATTCCAAGTATCTTTCTTTAGATCGCCTGGAATGCCATGTCAAAAGTCGGAGGCTGGTGAAGGGTGCAAGATGCAGTTCAAATATCGCCGTGCGTCTGTTTGTTTGCTTTGCTTTCTTTGCATCATTTCAACAGTTGTCAAACAGGACTTTTAGTTTGCTCCAATTGCCTTTTTTGCATCTACACCTGCATACCCGGAAGACTAGGCCGATCTGACAGACCTTGGCTCCGTCCACCCGCCGATCCTCCCTCGTGCCCTAAGAGAGATTCCTTGACAGGGCATTACTCTCTTTCTCTCTCCCCAGGCTTACCCAATCGTTGGTACACGTCAACGATCAGCATTTGTCACTCCTCCGGTCCTTTTGACACTAGCCGCAAGCGGAAAGCAAAGTAGTCACCATGTTCGCCGCTCCGTTCGACCATTCGTTCAATGACTTATTTAACCAATATGTCAATCTGGACCCCTCTGCCAGTGGTGACGGTAACAAAGACGTCGCATTTACAGGGGACCTAGACCAGCTCTTCCCGGTGGGCTCGCTGTCAAGTGACTGTGGCAATCTCTCGCCGGGTGGCTCCCAGCCATTCCTACACTCGCCGTCACAGACTTGGCGCAAGGACGCATGGTACCTCCAGCAAGACTCCGTCATTACTGATTCGCCCTCTCATCGGGTCAAGGCCTGTCCTGACTTGAGCCAACCCTCCGAGGTGTCCCATCTTGGTGGTGTTCGCCTTGAAGAATCATCGAACCCCGACCCTCTGGGTCTACTTTCAACGTCACCATCCACTCCCCCCGCAACTCCCAGTCGCAAATTGCACTCTAAAAGCGCTCCAATCACCCCCAAAAACATTCGCAGACGCGAGACGAGTGACACTCGCTCCTTGCTTCGCAAGAAAAGTTCTTCCCCCAGTCAGATGCGCTCGGCGCATGTACAGAAAACTAAGATGGCGTACCCTGAGACCTGGACTCGACTACAGCGCTTCAACAATCATTTCCGAGTCCCCGAAGACCGTCTCCCGTTGTCTCCTCCTCCCTCTGACATTCTCGTTCAGAATGAGCATATGCGCCGAGATAGCGGCGTCCATGTCAACTCGAGCGCAGAGAACCTACTGACAGACGCTGCTGAATTGGCCTCTCAGTATGGAACAAACATGTACAATACCAAGCATCAGCAGCAGCAGCAGCATGGCTATTTAAACCACAACACCACGACGCCCCCCTCAGCAGATGACATCTTCCAAACTCCACCTTCGTCAGAACCACAACAAATGCACGCTTGGCATGCAGATGCCCTTGCGTCAGGTCTTCAATTTACGCCCGAAATGAATGGCCATGACAGCCAATGGTGGTCCTCACCCTTGGCAGCTCGTGTCTCTCAGCCTCAGAACCAACATGCCTATCTGGTTTCGCCACTACAGCACAAGACCCCTGCTCCCCATGGCGTGCCACAGCAGAATCAGCATGACCTTCTCCAAGGCGGTCTCATGATTGACTTTAACCAGTCATTCGACCTCGCATCCGGCTCTGACGCCTTTACATCTGCATCAGTCATGCATTCCACAAGCGCACCGCACATTCCATCCACCTCTAGCTTCTCAAACAACCCCTACATGGCCATGGCGCAACATCAGGCTCTAGGGCACCAATCGCGCTCTTCATCCATGTCTCCTACCAATGGAACCTCTCCCAAGTCCCGCGTGGCGATGAAGAACAAGCATAACCGCACTAATCATGGTCGAAAGCTATCTTCGAATTCCATGTCCGCCCCCAAGCCGGCCACCAACAAAATGGGCACATCGCCCAAGCACAGTATTTCAAAATCCGCGCCCAATGTGTCTTTTGTGAACTTTACAGCACATGACAGCAAGAAGATCCTCACTGGTGTTGCACCAAGTGGCAGCTCCAAAACCAAGGCTCGTCGCGAACAAGAAGCTCGCGATAGACGCCGAAAGCTCAGCGAGGCTGCCTTGATGGCCGTCCGGAATGCCGGTGGCGATGTGGAGGCTTTGGAGGCAGTCTTGTGTTGAGTCTGTTGACCCTGTGTTTCAATACGCTTTTGTAATATTTTAATATCTTTATTTCCAGTTTTTGTTTGAGTTTTTGCATTTCTTTCCTGTTTGCTATCCTGGGTATACCTATTTCGATTGACTTATGGAGTCTATATATTGTGGGCAGAATATTCAATTGTCTGTGTTGTGTTTTATTGTTTTTGGTCTGTATAGACGTACTGCATGTGCTATTAGTACCGAGATATCATTTTCTTTATTATTCGCAATCAACTGCAGATGTGAATGATCTATTCGTGCTTTCAAATGTTGTCAACTGGTCAATTGGTCACTTGTACATATGTAGTAATAGCCTATATACATGGAATCTTACATACACCAAACTGTTATCTCCACAGACAAATCATACCATGGACCATGGCAAGCTTCGGATCGAAATCTTATCGGCGGCAGTGGAGGAGTATGCCGAAGCCTTTACCGTGGATACAGCGACTGGTAACCCACCTAGCTACCTTACGACTCATAAACCCGCAAATTGCCGAAAACGGAAATATTGAGAGCAGAATCGCTGCCCCAGCCACTACGTTGCGCACAAGGGACCAATGATTGGTTGAGATGAATTTTGAAGGATATTCAATTATTGAAGGCGTTGATATCATGATCTGGAAATACAGAAGTGGTAATTACATACGTAGTCCAGTGAGCTGATTACGAAGCAGTGGTACCCTCGGCATTCTGGTCGGCTTCCAGCTTCTCTAGCACTTCTCTTCGACCAGTGCTGTTAGGGTCGAGGTAAGGTCGCTCACCCAGGCTGACAGCACGCTGGCCAGTGCGGGGACCCTGGCCCTCGATATCGTAGGTTGCAGTGTGGTAAACACTGCGGTTGTCCCAGATAGCTAGTATATAGCCGTCAGCACATCACTCATCAACTTCATTCTTTGTATGTGTTTCTTCTACTCACCAACGTCATTCGGGTTCTGCCAGCGATGTCGCACTTGCAGATCGTGGTTGTCAACAATCAGTCTCACAAACCACTGCAGCAAATGCTGGCTTTCGGCCTCGGACAGATCATTAATCTGCTTCACATGGTGGCCGACGGCAAAGACGCTCTTCCACCCGGTGACCGGGTTGGTGCGCACAACAGGGTGAACGGCAGTAAGGCTGTCGCCGACATTCTCGGGGCTACCGCGAGGCGCAGTGTATAGTAGGAACTCGTTCTCCTTTGCGCTTTGGTTGAAGGCTGGCTGCGCATACGTGGCTGTCAGCGATTCCAGGAATTTCTGGTATGGCTTGGAGATGCGATCGTAGACTTCGTATCCAGAAGCCCACAAGGTGTCTACAAAGTGAAAGATCGTTAATATGTCTATATTGAAGTGATCTATGGCGCCGAGATTTATTCTTACCTCCACCGGTCTTTGGTAGCTGGGTCAGGCGCAAAATAGCATAGTCACTTGGTACGGGCTCAAAGGTGATATCGCTGTGCCAGCCTTCCTTGGAGCTCTGTTTAGTTACAAACAATCGCCTGTTGCTATACAGCTTCTTGGCCTGCTCCGAACTGATAACACTGATCTCATCGTCCTTGCCGCCCAGGTCGCGCGCTGAGTTGCTGACCGGGTGGATATGGAGACCAGAAGAAGCAGGTTTCCCAGCAAGCTTTCCAAGACGATCAGCCAACTCCTTTTGCAGGTCATTGTCGAGATCATCTTGTTTGCGGAAAAAGACGACACCGCGTTGGGAAACTACAAGAAGTCGTTGTGAGTTTGATATACTTTCCCGTTACGGTAAGAAAGAAAGGCACTCACTGGTAATAGCCAAGTCGCGCAGAAGCTCGTCAGAGTTGGGGGCTTGAAGCCACTCCTTCAGACTGGCATTGGGGAATTCTTTTCCAATTACAGGAGTGACATCAAACGAGTCATATTGGTCAAGAATTCCTTTGAGTTGGAGAGGTTCTTTTTGAAGGGTGCTCGAGCTTGCGGCCAGCTTTAGGGCTTCGACGCCCTGGGCGGCAACGTTGGTAGCAGCATCGATCGAGGGCGCCATGATTGAGCTTGAGATTGAGGTCGTAGTTCGAAATTTTTTACACGAAGGATCTTTTTCAAAAATTTCTCTTTGATTATTCTCTCGAGAGCTCGTATCTAAAGATAAACTTCAGTGGAACGCAAACAAACGGGAATTATCGACACTTAAATATCAATGATATCTTGATAGGCACCAGCGGGATATAGCATATTCGTAATACTTTCTCAGATGGCGATATCAAGAGATCAAACTATAATATGTCTTTGACCGGCCCTCGACCACTTGTAATGGCAGGGCCCTTGGAGGGGTATAGAAGAACACTGCCCCGCGCGTTAGATGACACGGCGCGTGCTGACTATTGTCCTATTGGAAGAAGTCGAACCATAATCAAGTGTTTACGCAGCCTGGAAGCCTAGACAGATCGGCACTATCTATGAATATGCATGTGGTGAAGCTCTGACAACATCTCGCTGGACGATGATGAAATCGGGCTGTATTTTGGATGGTTGGTATTGCCGACTTAACCGTTGATACGAGGAGATCCAAGTAGATTAAATTAACATTGGTTTTGCATTTAGAGATCGTTCGATATCCTCCGCAAGAGTGATTTATTTTAATCCCTGACCTGGAATTTCACGGAGTTCTTGGAGACCGGTGCTTGTTGAACAGTATTGAGAGATGTACCCATCAAACATGAACCATTTCCAGACTACCGATAGCAACATAACGGTAAAATATTGTAAATTCAACGCAAGGGTCTCTTGTTTGATAAGCGTAAATCAATCATCTCATAAATTGCTCCGAAAACCCTCCGCGCGACTCTGACCCCGGTTAGGGTTACGCCATCCTCCACGCTCATCACTTCATCGTCGACCAACAAGGCACGGCAGAGATGGGCTCATTGACTACTAGCAGACTGAAGTATATACAATTGGCCAGTTCAGATAGTGTGAGAATAGCCTGTTGAGGATTTAATGCAAATGTATCGTCTTGGCATTTGGTGCTGGCTAATCTGCCTCAAATGTTGTTGGACTAGTCACTACTGTTCCAAGACATGGAGGAGCATCGGCTATACATGTGTAGACATATGATCGCATTGAGCGGTCTAAGATGTATATTTCAATTTCAAGTGGTGTTTATATATTACAGTTTATGAATAGTACATGTATGCGCATAAACGAGCAGCAAGTAAATCGCATAAGCCGTCTCCTAATGCAAAAATACTCTGTGCCCTTGGCTATCGTTTGGTTGCGTCTGGTGTCCATGCCTCGGGCTGCCATGTTTCCCCTGGGCCTGTAGGAACCTTGGCCCAAGGGCTCTTCTCTTTTTCCTTGGTCGGTTTCTCTTGTGTCTTCGCCTTGCTTCCATTGTTATTCGTTACAGCGTCTGAGCTCGATGTGTGCGCGGTATGAGATGCGAGGTCGCCAGTGTTCAAAGCAGGCGCCGGTGGTGATGAGGTCTGCGGTTTGTCGAGGAACGATGGTTTAGCAGCCCATTTCTGGTCTGCAATCGCGGCGAGCTTCTTGATCTGCGCTTGTCGGATCAAATCTCTCTGTTGTTCCTCGATACTGGGAGGTACAGGTCGGACGTATCGCAGCCACTGGTGCCATTGCGCTAGGAAACAATAAGCCTGGGGAAAATAGAAATAAACTTCGTCCATGGGTCGGTCTTACGAGAGATCTTCACATCCCCCAGATGAGCCTTGTTGTTGTACTTGACAATGCGCCGGAATCGGTTGGCGTTCAGGGCATCTTTGAATTCCCAAAAGGTGTTACCGTGCAAGTCCTGGCCTAACGAACAGACTGTCAGCATGTTTCATTCACGGGAAGATCGAAGAGGGCTCGTACCAACTACCCATGATGTTCTCCAAGGAAGCTTCAAAGCTTTCCACTTGAACCACAAGCTGTTCACTGGACTCATTCCGCCGACATCTTCCGCACAGAGTGCGTCGCCAAATACGCAGGTGCAGTGATGTTGATGTATGCTCCCAGGCCACTGCTCAGCGTGCCATTGGTTGTCAGTTGTTGAGGAAAGATCGAAGAGATACAAAGTGATAGTAATGATAATCAGTAATCGGGCGGAGGAAAAGCTGCCGCGCTGCCAAACCGGGTTAGCCCGGCCCTATCCGGTTAGCGCGGGCTCAGCCACGCAGAGCGAGCCGAACAACGTCATCGGGCGCTTTCCCCTTCCCCGTTGATTGTTTTTAATTCCTCAACATCAACAACATTTTCTGTGCTACTTTCATCCACATTCCTCCCACGTGTGTGTCTCGCGCGTGACACATCGACCACAAACAACTGCACACCTCAATTGAGCGCCTCTTTCGAACGCCGTGCCCTTCATCCGCCGGGTCGCAACGGCTGCACTCCCACCCCCGCGATCGCTTTGGGCTGAAGCCTAATCGACCACGCAATCCACGGGTCTCCCCTCGCTGTATTATTTCTCATTCACACTCTGCAGACCGCATTGGCTCAAGCACAAGAGGCATACAAAATGGCGTCTGTCTCAAGTTTAGATAAAGACTTGCGCAATATGCGCTTGTCCAAATACACTCCGCAGGCCGCCAACGAAGTGCGGGAATGGATCGAAGAGACACTTCGCCAGAACCTGGCCCCCGGAGATCTGCTGGATGCTTTGAAAGATGGTGTGGCACTCTGCAAGTAAGTTTGAACTACTATGAATCTCTTGGGTCAGTATCATCGCTGACGCTCTTAACAGGCTGATCAACCTCGCTGTGTCCCCCGGGGTCAAATACAAAGAATCGTCGATGCCATTCGTGCAGATGGAAAACATATCACACTTTCTTCGCGCCTGCCAATCGGCTCCCCTAAGCCTGCCTCCGCATGACGTTTTCCTCACCGTTGACCTCTATGAACGCAAAGATCCCGCACAAGTCCTGCAGTGCTTGAGTGCCTTTAGTCGACGCGCCAATGCCCTTCAACCCGGCAAATTTCCTAGCTCAATAGGCGGCATCAAGAGCAAAGGCGGAGTCGTTAGCCCACAGGGTACTGGGTCCAATCTGGGGGTTACCTCGAGATCTCGCGGTGCCAGCAACGTGAGCCAGAGCAGGTCTACTACCTTTAACCCAATTGCCAGGGATACAACTCCAGGCCGAGTCAGCCCAACCAAGACAGGTCCATCTCCTGGTTCACCTCCACCTGCAGTTAGTAGCTGGAGCAGGAAAACGGACCAGGGAACTACTGCCCCAGCGTGGAACATTCACCAATACGGTTATATGGGCGGAGCAAGTCAGGGAAACCAAGGAGTCGCCTTTGGCGCTAGACGGCAAATCACAAGTACAGCACCTGCTGTATCTAGCCTGGCTGAGAAGGAAAAGCGACGTCGAGAAGCAGAAGAGGAAGCAGAGCGACAACGGCAAGAAGAAGCGCTGCGCCGACAACAGGAAGAGGAAAATGCCAAAGCAGAGGAAGAACGTCGCTGGGCAGAGGAAACTGCGCGTCTGAGAGAAAAGGAGCGTCGGGAGATTGAGGAGGAGAAAAGGCGATGGGCCGAGGAGCAGAAAAGATGGGAAGAGGATGAACAGCGTCGCCTCCAAGAAGAGAGAGAGACGGAGGAGAGAGCAGAGAAGGAACGACAGCGGAAACGAGCCACAAGCGACGCACGTCTCAATGGGCAATTCCTCAGTCAATACCAGGCAACCCAGAAGAGCCCGGACTTGGAAGAACCATCGGCTGAATCTCGACGCATCCAAGAGTTAGAGAGGCAACTCGAGTTGGCTAAGCAGCGCGAGCTCCAGTACGAGGAAGAACGTGAGGACCTTCGTGCGAAAGCGGCAGCTGAAAAGGCACGATCACGAAGTCGAAGCCGGCCTCGCCCTGTACAACCGAGCTACGACCTCACCTCTCAGGTCGAGGAGCGCAAACTCCTTCGATCCGAATGGAACAAACAGCAAAACGAAACTGTTGCCGTGCCGGAGCAAGACGAAGGACCTCCTCCACCTTTGCCCTCTCGACCGTTGCCTGAGCCAACAGCCCCGGCATTACCATCCCGCCCGCTTCCCAATCCTTCCACATACGGCAAAGAAAACCGCACAGACCGATTTCTTGCATCCAACCCTGCTCCCATACAATCTAGACCTGTTTCTCACCGACCTCAAGACTACTCCACGACAAGTGAAGTCGACGCGGAGAACAGCTGCCGAGCAGCAGCACAGGAGAAAACCCGTGCTGGCGGGTGGGCCTCCAAGTCACTTCTCGAGCGCGAAATGGAGCGTGAGCGTGAACGGCAACGAGAATGGGAAGAGAATCAGAAAAACACAGTCGAAGCTGCCAGGCGCGGTGTCGGGGCCGATATCAAAACGTCGCCAGGCCAAGGCGCGTGGGACGTCCACCAGTATGGGTATTTGGGCGGCGACAGCCAGAATCGCGGAGGCACAGGACTGGGAGTTTCAGGACCCAGGCGACAGATTATCGGACCGCGTCCCCCTCCATAGATGCCCTTATTTGATTCAAATACTGGTAAATGATTCGTTTTGTGCTTGTTGAAATGTCGTTTTTATATCCATTGATGCTTTTCTTTTCTTTTCCCTTCCCTTTCTGACCAATTACTTTCTCAGACAACTCTTTATTGGTGCCGATGTTTTGACTTACTTTATGCTACCTCTTTTTTTTATATCGATATTCAGTGATGTTTAGCAGTGAAAATAGCATTAGAACGTAAAATAGAAGTTGCAAGACGCTACACAGCAGATGATATTCTAATGCCCGTTGAAATCATAGCAAACACACCACCAGGGTATCATGACGATTTAAAAAGAGTGATAAAAAAAAAGCAAAAAAAAAAAAAACTAGCCCTCATCTTCCTTAGGGATTATGTCATTAACAAGGTAAAGCAGTCGATCCGCACTCTCAATAAGCCACGACCATTCGATATTCTCGAGTTCGCGACTATTCTTATTGCGACGGATTTCGGCTCCTGCTTTTTCAATCCGGTTCTCGTTCCCCATCGCCACGGCCTCTCTGAGCGCTTGAGTATTGCGCAGCTTGCCAAAGTTGTCCAAAAGGATGATTGCGGATTCGAGGAGAATCGACATTTTCGCATTGTCTACCGTGCTGGAGTTGTGGGCTGCGTACGGCAGGTAGCAGACCTCAAGCTTTTCTTGGTGCAGATATCTATCATTGGACTGAGGACCAGAACTCTCGCGTATGCGCCATAGTAGAAGCTCGCAGAGTGTGCTGTGTGCGTCTGGCGTGAACCATGGAAGAGCATTGGGTGCGACAAAAGCCTGGAAAACGGGGAGAGGCAGGTGTCGGATGTTTTCCTCGAACAAATGGTAAAGGTCCTCGAACGGCATGAATAATTTGGGTAAGGCTATCGATGCTTTAATAAGAAGGCCCATCAAGCGCTGGCGGAGTGCAAGAGATGGAAAACCACCCCAAGCTGCAACCCCCCCGTTGGAATAGATTTCTTTAACCACCCCATTCGACTCTTCATCACATTCTTCAGTCTTGGTGGGTTTAGTACCTCGACGAGGTCGTTTTGCCCGGCTTTGCTTGGTGCCTTCTTGGCCCTCGGAATTGTCCTCTTCGGGAGATATGTAGTCACCATACTGGTCTTCATCGATATTGACCTCAGCTCTCTTCTTGGGATTCACCTCATCGGTTTCCTTTGGAAGCTCCTTCAACTCATATTTAAAGACCTGGCGGAATTCAGACAAAGAAGTCCCGCCACCGTCAGCAAAAATAGCTCGTAGCAAGCGGCGATGATGTCCGGAGCCTCCAGCGCTCGACCTGACGTATTTCAATAACAAGCTATCTCGCAAAGCGCTTTTTTCCTCTGATTCATCCATATTTTCGCGTTCCTGCCAATCGGTCTCCAAGGTCAAGCACATGAATTCAAGCCATAGCTGCCATCGTTCCCATCGTTTTGGATGCAGCACTGAGCAATTAAATGCCCAGCCGACTGCGTGCCAAAAGTCTTCAGCCCGCGACCAGAGGGATCCCGAGTTGCTAAGGTCGAGGTTGAGAGTAGTCTCATCACGGTCTGGTGTAGAGCGGTTTGTAGTGGACTCGTCCCCAAGCCGCCGGCCACCGTGCCTCGAGGACTCGAAATGTGTAAAGGTAAAGGCAGCGTCAAACCCAGGTGATATTGGTCCAGACAGTTGAAGTGTTAAGCGGAGAAGCTGGAGGGCCAGGTTCGCAGCTTCCTGTTCTTCCTTTGACTTGGCTCGCGTGGTTGTCGAAGGATGGACGAGGATTGTTGTGGCGAGAGCCAAATATTGCGGAGCTGGTACGTAGACCGGAGCGAATGCTGTAGTTCCGCACGAAAGAATATTCAATAGGAGATCCAAAGCTTGCGAATCTGGGGGGAATATACGTCGTTAGTTTTCTGCCTTTTCTGTGGTGTTGACCACACAGTCCAGGTTACGCACACAGTTTTTCTTCAAAGTAGATGGCGCAGTGCTGGCGCAGTTCGAATGGGATGGACTTTGGAATTCGGTAACTGGGTGCGCCACTAGCATCACCTGTTGAAGCCATGATGAAGCGAGGCACTTGATCGTGACATGATCAAGATGGCCGCAAGAGAGTTGTGAGCAGTTCGGCGCGAGTCAACAGGTGTCGCGTCCGCTTATCGATAAGGATCCCACGCGGCCGTCATTAAACACAGATGCGGCTTAACCCAATCTCGCATTGCTAGTGCATTAACTAATTAACTATTTTTCATTATGCCCCCTATAACAGTGTTTTCTTATTACTGCAAAAAGTGAAGATACTTGACGACAGGCGAGATATTTATTGTACCATGAAGGTTGAGATTGTATTCGGTTGTATCCTAGGATTTTTTTTCTTCTATGAAGCCCAGCCTCCCTGTGATCCAAACAATTTGTTAGGCAATAGACAGATTCTGTCTCATCGAGGAGAACAGTTCAAATAAGATGTGATGTAAAAAGGAGCATTTATTAAAATATCAGCAGGGGGTAAGGAGTGGATGCCGCAACGGAGGACTACGAGTCCTCTGGCAGCTCTGAAAAGAGGCCTATTCGCAGGCGATGAGACTGGGAGATGTTAGTCACTGGTACATGCAGCCATCGTAGCAGGAAACGCAAAAGAAGAGATGGACCTACTATCGGTAGCTTAGGAATAACAACACCCAAAGTCGCCATAAAATTGATGAGGAAATAGGTGAGATCGTAGTGGGTGTAGTGAGTGCTGAGGAGGAACAGGATGATGGGTACGCTGAGCAAGAACTTCTTGGAAGGCGTGTATTGGTCTCCGTTGTCGATTTGCTCCCACATGTTCAGGTTGTCATAAGCGCCGGCGTTGAATTCAAAGGGAATCCCCCGCACCCAGTGGAACATGATGAAGGTGACGAACATGTACGTGATGTTGGTGAGAGTCCATGACGTCTCCTGAGAGACACCGGGAATGATATCGTAAAAGATCTTCAAAGCCGCTATCAGAACGAAATGGATTGTCCAGGCGCCTGGAAAGAAATTGTCAGCATATGCCCTCGTGACACCTGAGGTGAGACCTACCCTTGGCGTTGACCCAGTTGGCATTGAGGTTGGGCAACGCGGCCTGGTCGCTCATCTGCTCGTTCGACTCTGGCGGTTCCTGGTATATGATACTGCTCGACCTCCTCCGTCTCCCTCCTTTTGTTTGGTTCATTTTCTTGGAATCCGGATCCGACCGACCGGTGCCTCCGTCGACGTCCGGCGGAAAGGAGATGGTTCGTGGGATAAGTAGGGAAGACAGCTTGGCGGTATTGGCTGGCTAGAGGAGATAGTAAAGGGCGATGGCACTCAATGTACCGAGAGCGAAGAATAGGCCGATGGATGTCTACGGCGCGGGGGCGTAGACAGATTCGTTTGGATATCAGATGCTATGAGGTAGCAGGGAGTATCGGGGCGGAGAAGGTTTCGGCGGCGAGGTAAAGGCGAAGGAGAGTAAATCCAAGATAAACAAAATGAAATGGCGAGAGGCTTCTAAGCCGGGTAGGTATGCGATAGAGCAAGCAAGCAAGGAAAACGGCGAAGTGACGGATTGTGGTCGGGTTGAATGAAGGCTGGACGAAACAGCTGGCGACCGGTCAGCGTGATTTGTCTGGTTCTTGTCACGCATCTCAACGCGGTTTAGCGCGTCCCGGCAATCGGGGGTGCAAACTGAGCAAACCCCACACCAGCGCGACCCATGGCTGTCGGTTTCTCGTGGGCGCGCAGCATGCGGCGCGCTGCAGTCGTACAAGTCGCCACCAGCACATGCGCTTTTGTATAGTATATGCAGACATCTGCAGAGCTTGAGCCTCCTGCTGTCTGAGAAGGGCATAAAGCTGGGGCTGCTTTTGGCTGACAGAGATTCATGCCAAGCCTTGCCAAGCCTTGAGCTACGGGGCCCCACTTCCCCCAATCAGTAGCATGTGATTCGCCCGCGTCGCTCTTGCCTCCGTTATCAGGCACGATTCGAAACGAACTTCACAAAAAAAAAAGAAGCAGACATCGTTGCTATGCCAGGTAGCTCGGACGACGAGCGCGACTCGCGCACTGCTGCCGTGGGTGCATCGCGATCACAATCCCATTCTAGTGCCTCTGCCTCGCGAACGAGTTCCAAGAATCGCGCGTCCAGGAAAAAATCGCGAAACGCCAAGAACAATGCGAAGACGAATCTGCAAGACTCGACATCGCGCGGAGGCTCATTGAATGCCACTCCGTTGGATGTAGATCAAAATGACGCCGGTTCCTCTTCTGAATCGCACTCATCAGAATCAGACTGCGAGAATGAGAGCGCAAATGAGAATACTACGAAGCCGATCCAGAACAAGGGCCCCGCGATTAATTGGAACCAAGCAAGCCGCAGCACCATCCGCACAACTCTTGGGAAGAAGAACACGCCCTCGGTCCCTGCTCAGGACAAGTCAGCATTCGATGCAGTCAACGACAAATACTTTCGAAGTCGAAGCGCTTCCGAGTCAGAGGAGGAGGCGCAACAGAACGATTCTGCTAAGGAATCGAACGGGCGTCAAAACGGGGGCGGTCCGTCAAACCCATACTTTGTATATGACTCGGAGGGTTCAGAGAGCGGAGAAGTCTCTGAGGGTGGTGACTCGGTGATGTTGAATATTGGGCAAGAGGGTGCTGAAAACCACACCCTTGGTGACTCTAAAGCCGTCGGGTTAAGCAATGGTTCAGCTCTGGCAAAAGATGGCGGACATGCTCCGAAAGATTCACTTTCCACTCGATCAAAGGCCGCAGCATTGGCAGAATTTGCATCCAAATACAAAGCCGCACCAGCTGTCCTTGCGGATTTAAAACACAATGACCTTTTGATACAGGCTCGCTATTTTTTTATCGACCGCAATATCAATGATATTGATCTCTCATTGCCTATTTCTTGCACTGAGTGTTTAGAAAAGGGCCATCTTGCTCTTGTCTGTCCGTCAAAAGAGGTATGTTGTAGGTCCTGTTTTCCCAAGATGAATGCTTACATTAATTGCAGTGTCAAAATTGCGGCGCGTGGGATTTGCATGAAGATCGGCTTTGCCCAAGCGTAAGGCGATGTCAAAAGTGTCGAGAAGCTGGGCATGATGTTCAAGATTGTCAGGCACTTTTGAAATCCTCGGCTGCAGAAACGCCGTGTGAATACTGTGGTTCTGACACACACCTGGAACTCGACTGTGATAAGCTGTGGAAGTTTCCCAGGCTACAGCCACTCGAAGGTCCTATCAAAGTGTCGGTATCTTGCAGCTATTGTACTAATAAAAACCATCTCTTGGGTGATTGTCCATTGAAAAAGATCCCTACAACATCTAGCACATTTTCTATCAAGGCTTATGATCCTTCTACTTCTCCGATCACGAATCTGAATTCTGTCCTTGGACCTCGAAAAGCTGATCAGACAGGGATGCGTATTCGCGGCCGTGGTGACCGGCCCCAATCCCCACAAGATGACGACAACATGCTTGCACTGCACAATCCTCAGGCGCAAAGGCCACAGGCAGGTCGAGGCAAAATTCAGATCAAAGGCATTGGACAAGATAGAAAGTTCGGTGGAGGACCTCCTCCCCCTCTTCCTCGTGAGCCTCCACCACCCGGTCCTCCACCATTTCAACCCAGGGACTACCGAGATCGGGGACAGGCTTACAACCCTCGAGAGCGTTCGCGCTCGCCGAAACTGCCACCGAAACCATCTGGTAACCCCCCACAAGGAAACCGGAAACCTGGACCTCCATGGCCTCCACGGGGTGGTGGCGGAGGCCGGGGTCGCGGAAGAGGACGAGACCAATACCGCCCTGGCAGGCCATGAACGACTGCGTTCAGTATTATGATACGTTTGGGCTGACGAGTTTGCGCTCTGCATACTATCCACGGCGTTTTCCTCATATTTTTTTTTTTGGCGTTTGGGTTTGTTATCATTGTGAGGTCTATTGATGCTCTAGTTCACGTTGTAAAATTCTATGTGAATTACATTGTATTTGAGTTCAAAAATCTATTATTGTGAGGTGCTGCTGGAACCAGCACAGTTGTCACCCACGAATCCGTTCTCCAAAATATTAATAAGGTCATCGAGTCTTGAGATGCATAGATCCGTGTGGTGGTGATCTTTTAGGTGCGTATTGCGGTCGTTGACGAGTAATACAGTGGCTGCGCCGGCTGCATGACCAGAAGTCATATCATCAATGCTATCTCCAACCTATTCAAAATCAATAAAGTGTTTCATTTTTGTCAATTAGAAAAAAAAACGAAGTCGACACGCACCATGATCATACTTTCTGCACGGTTGTCCAAGCCCCACTGGCGTCCAATGTGCAAGATACCAGCTGGCTCTGGCTTTGGCAGAAGATTTGGTGTATCGCGAGTGATAATTGGCTCAAAGATATGACCAGGCAGGTGATTCTGCAAAAGATGTGTCACCGGCGCTCTGGGCGATTATAGGGTCAGCTCCCTTCTCTTTCTTTCTAGCAAAACGAAGAATACATACTCAAAGTTCCTCGTGCACAAGGCTCGGCGCAAGTTCTTCTTCTCGAGATAGTCCATCAGCTCCACAAGACCAGGCTGGGGTTGCTGAGCAAGCATGGCTTCGCGCTCAACGGCCTGAATTTTGGCCACCGCCTCGATGCGCGCCTCATCTGTGGGAAGAGCGCGAATATGATCGAGAATGTCGACTGAGCGGTCAATACCGAGTGCGGTGCTGCGGGGGAAAAAAACAATGTCAATACATTTGCATGTGATTTGAAGCATACATTGCGACATACCGCATCTGGGTGAACATGTAATGTTGAGGAAGACTAGAGCTATTAGCCCTGGTTCATCGGTATCGTCCCATGCCAGGCACTCAACTCACCAAAGGGTGCCATCAACGTCGAATACAATGCCCTGCAGCGCTGGCTGGACTCCTCCCTCTGACCCTCCTTTTAGAGGGGCAAACCGGCGGGGCCGTGGCGGTAGGTTCTGGGCAATGGATGCCATCTTGCGTCGAGCGTATGGGAATGGCGACGGCGATATAATTTTGAATGGCCTGAAAAGACTCGCAAGAGCCATCTATTGCAATGGTTGAGGATGCATCGAGGCGGTACGTCAGAGGCCGAGGTGATACATCGCAGCGCAGTTCGGCAGTGCCCCACCTTTCCATTTTCAGTAATGACCTTGAATTGTCGCCGAGGGTGTTTGGCTCGTTGGGACACACAACTGTTGGTAACTGCTTGAGATGGAGATATTCGAAGATATCGGTGTTTGCCTGGAGCGGACTGGGAGGGAGTACAGGGCCGCTCCTTCCTCCGCTGCTACTCCCATGGCTGCTACTAATAGTATCTACTGCTTCATCCGGCCGAGACCTTCTCTTTGCCAATATCGACATTTTACCAAAATCCGTTATTAAACAGCTTCTAATATGCTACACACCCCTGCTAGACGCCAGCCGTCTGATGAGAGCAAGTTCGTTCACCTCAACGCAAGCTCGTCGAGACTCCTGTGGCTTGCGACGTGCATTACCTACTTGCTCTTCCTGCGCTTCCTGGGCGCATTGATTGGCACCTTCGTCAAACTTCCACTATGGCTGAAGAATCATATTGCCAGAATCGAATCTCGCATTGTTAGCCTTGCTTCTTCAATCTTCCGCGTGTTGACTCCAGATACATATCCTACTACTACCTCTGGACAGCAGCGTCGAGGCCGTCCGGGGCGAGACGAAAGATATTCCGGCCAATCATTTCCCAATGGACAAGCAGACGATCTCATCGCGCCGAGACACAGCTCTCTCGAGTTTGACGGCATGTCTGAAGCATCGTATCGTCAGCCGGACCCGAGATGGCTCACGCACCGCCCACAGGCCCCTCGGCCTCCGTATCGCCGTGGATTTGAGAATCTTCGGCCATCTGTCACATTGAATCCTCCACAGCCGGCAGTAGTCAATCGTGGAGCCGCTAGGAATCTTGGTTACGACGGTGCCACTGCTTCTCCTGCGACGATATACCCTATTCCAGTCCTACCAATCCCGTCCATACCTACCTTTATCACTCGCATGCCGTACATATCAGTCAGTGACTCTATCTATTCATCAAGCTCTACCGGTCTTTTGGGCCGCAGGTACCGTGAGTTTACAACTAGCAGCTCAGAAGCAAGACCTCAAGTCAAACCCGAGGCCTACACGGACTTGCTTCCTCGACGAGCTTCTGTCGACTGTGACAGCCCTTGTCAGTCTTCGGAAACGGTCCAAGAGCACAAGACCGCTCAGAAGTCATCTTCCAGAAACGATTCAGCATTCCCGGGAAGATTTCCTACGAGTGAAGAACTCGACTACAGTCCCCTGGCAACAGTTGCACAACAGTTTATTCAAGGCAGTGGAATGACAGCAAAAGGGTGAGCCCATTATTTCCACCACGAGCTTGGTTTGTACCAATGTTATTTTGTGTTTTATTGTACTTTGATTACATGACAGACGAAAATATGTATAGTATGGTTAAACAGCATCGATTACAAGGATTGTTGGAGTCTGTCTGCTCTATTATTAACTTGCACTTAGAACTGCTGAGAGGAGCCAGGAATAATATTTTCAATGGAATTGATACTACATACTATTCGAACGTTATTTTCGAGTTCAGGACGGCACGCTCTCGTCATGAATAGCATGCGATGCATACCCCATTGACTTGACGACAATCTTTGCACTCTCCAAGACTCGCTCTTTGCTTCTGCCATACGTATCTCTACCCCAGAATGCGCTGTGTGTATCTTCAAAGTCCAGATCCTTGACTTCACGCCAGATATTCAGAATCTCATCCGGTGGGAGCGGTATCTGCATGTCTTCAATATTGAACATCAGACATATATGCGAAGAGATGACTTACCAGATTAGGATAACTCCACATAAACGAAAACGAGGCTGTCCCCACGGGCCTATCGACATGATACACGCCCGAAGGCACCACAAACATCGTGTCAGCCACCAGCAATTTCCTCGCCGCAGGCCAATACAAAACCGACGAGCCGGGGAAATGGCCACCTGTCTTGACACAGACGAATTCCGCATCATTACCCTCAAAACCGCAAAATTCTTTCCGCGGTCCGGACCATATCACCATCTTCCCAACATCCTCTGAGCGGCGCATGATCCACTTCTCGTCTTCAGCGGCGAGATGCACGGGACACCCGAACGCCTCAGCCCAGTGGAGACAGGTACTAAAGTAATGCGGATGCGAAATCACAATCGCATCTAGACGACCATAGCTTTTCACGGTCTCCACAGTGTCTGCGTCGAGATATGTGATGCAGTCCCAGAGCAGGTTTCCCTGTGGCGAGACACATAGCAGCGCTCGCTGGTCGATGGCTACCTGCGGCACAGTCTGGATGCTGATCAACTGGCGTTCGGCATCTTTGCTGCTCGCCAGAAATCCGCCCTGGATAGGCGTGAAGGTATTCTGATACGTGCCAGACTCGCGCATGCGTCGAAGCGTTGTCCAGGATTGCCTATTACATCAGTGATACACACTATGCAAAAGGAAAAAGGAACGAACGAACCCGGCTACTGCAACGTATTGACGGGGATCATCGCAGACGGGGCACGTCTTGCGCTGTGATTCCGAGGTTTCGCTGTATTGCACGCCGCACGTGGTGCAGATTAGGAAATCTAATGGGTCTGCCATCACTCCGGTGTTTTTTTTTTTTTTTGTATTTACTGGTTTTGTTTTATGACTCTGGTGTCTGGTTTTGTATGTAGATGATGAGTTTCGATGGATTAGGTTTATGTCTACCCCACCTTGATATCATCACGGCGTTTGTCATGACAGCTTCTAGATGTCTTGGCATCAATAACCTTAAAATTATCAATAAGCAAGTGAAATTTTTGAAGATTGCAATGAAAAAAAGTCTGGTCAAATCTCTTGATTCAGAATGGCTGTCCCACCAGGGCAGCCCGAGACGCTAGCTAGATACATGCTCAGGGTAATTGAACGTCTTGACCCTATGAGAAGGAATGCCCCCTCAAACTGGCCATATTTTTGTGCAGAAAAGAAAAAAAAAAAAATACATAAAAACGAAAATAGACAGTGACATGGTAAAAAAACGTATTCAAATGTTCGTCCACCCCGCTGCCTTTAGTATCAACACGCAAAAATGGTTTAAAAAGAAACAAAGAATTTCAACAGGGAGTATCCAGGGAAAAGAAACTCCATGCTCTATGCTGAAGCACGCATATGTTCATAACCGAAAAGGGTCCGGATTTCTCAGAAATAGTGTGAATTATGTAACCGCAGATTAAAAACAGATGCTGTGATTCGCGAAAAATAAAAACATTGCTTAGTATTCGTCATCGTCGTAATCGATTTGGTTTGGACTGCCACGGTAGCGGTTACGCTTAATATTGCTCGGACTCTGCTGTCCGGCACTGGTAATGGGTCGTGGTCCGGTGGGTTTTCGCTGCGGTGGCTGGCTGCTTGGCGAGAACTTAGCGCTATTGCTTCGAGATTGTTGTGATCTCTCGTCCTCTTCACTAATTTTAGATGGCCGCTGAGGTATCAATGGGCCGGCGTCCTTGATTTTGGGCGGACGAGGCGGCCCAGTTGCCGAGCTCAACTCTGAGTATGCCATGTCTGAAACTGGCGTACGGCGGGCGCCTCCACCGCTGTATCTGTTTGGGTTGGCGCTGAGACGAGATAGACTAGAATGTGACCCCCATCGTTCAGAAGTAGGAGACGTCGGTGCGAATTCCTGCGCTTGGTACTCGAGATGGTTCTGATAGCGATCGGTTGGGCCTTTTTGCGGCTGAGGGTGTTGCAGGTTAAAGCTGTCCCGATGGGCCTTATACACGGGGCCTTCAGAGACTTGCGACGGGACGAGCGGCGAAGGTGGTCGGTTGTCTTGCTGTTCCTCATCGAGTGTGTAAGAAGAGCGAATTCGATCGTCACCTTGCGGGTCGTAGAATCCAGCATTGTACGCATCTTGGTTGGCAAGGTCTGATCCAGATCGTGATACTCCAGAAATTGGGCGTTCTTTGCGGTTAGGTTGGATACTGTTGCGAATGCCTTCACCCACAGAAGAAGCAGTGGTTTTGGACCATCTGGAAATCTTGAAGAAGGACGAACTGCTGGACTTGTGCTTTCGTGACTTCTCATCTGACTTTCTTGGTGTAGTCTCCTGGCTCATCCCACCAGCAGGCACAGGCTTGCGGGGCGGTGTTCCGAGAGGCTCAGAGACACCACGTTCATGACGAGCCGGAACACGATCATCGTACGGCACTTCCCTTTCCAAGAGGGGTTGCTCATAGGAGTCCAGTTCTTCGTCTCCCTCATGGACAGTGCTAACACGATTCTCTGATGCTCGGTGGAGGCTCATTGGCCGCGTGTCGACTGGCCGCGATGAATTTGACGTGAACCCTGAGTGGTCACCTGGGGACCCAGTACCTGCTAGGCCCTCTGGCTCGTAACCGTCTGGATTTGAAGTTCCATGGCCGTTGGAATTGAGACTGGCGGGACCGGTGTCAGGAGCAGTACCCACGTTTCGTCCTTCTTGTGCTGCTCTCAATGCTTCCACTTCGTCAAGAAGTTGTTCCAACATGTCTTCAATCTTAGTCAGGTCATTTGAAGACTTCATGCTCAAGCTTTTAAGAGCCCGCTTGAAGACATTCTTTCGTTTTGCTTGAATATCGGCGCTATAATCAGCAGCTGCGAGTTGGCCAAGTTGGCGATCGGACCTAGACGCTGGAAGTGGTCGTGGCCCTCCAATGGCTCGAGTGCGCTCGTGTTGTTTCTCATTTGCCTGAATAATCATTTCGTCTTGCTGAGCAATGTACTTTTTCATTTCTTCAAAGGAGCCGCGCATCTCAGCGGCACTCCGAACGAGAGTCACCAACATTTCAGTGTCACGAGCGTTGCGTTGAGCGTCCCGAACAGTAAGCTAAATTTTTGGTTAGTAACGGCGCATTCTAATAAACATATTTGAATTACTCACATGATTCATCAGGGCAATGATATCCTTTGACTCGATACTTTCAATGCCCCGGCCTGTAGCGCTGTCATAGATGGGGGACGCCATGCCATGCGAATACCCGCTAAAGTGGCGTTGTTGACCAGGGCCGATGAATGGGTCATCCAGGTCATTGTTGTCAAAAAGGAGGGGCGGGTTGACGTGGTCAAGGGTGCTAAACTTGGGTTGAGGTTCTGGGGTTGCGTTACTCGGAGACATGGGGTTCGCGGCGGAGATGTAGCCTTCGTCCTTGGCGCCGGGGGGTGTTGAAAAGATATGGCCATCCATGTAAGCTCGGCTATATGGTTGATCGTAGCCTGCAGTATGCTCTGCAGCAGCCAAGCCAAGACCGGCACCCAATGCCCCTGCAACCGCAGCAGAAGCGTGGCCATCGTGGGCAGGAGACAGCTGAATATCTCTCGTCGTTTGCGAAGTAGGATCATATGGCCAATGGTCACGGTTTTCATGACTTCCAATGGGACCTTGGATGATGGACGGGTTGGTGTTGATTTCCGACTCGTCTTCTTGAACTTGCTCGTCCTCTGGCAAATCATCGTATTCTACTTCATCTTCCCCGACGATAGTCGTATCCAAAGGATATTGATCATCATCGTGTTCGGCTTCTTCCGACTGGGTGACGCTTTGTGGTGGTGAAGCTGCCCCGAGTCTCTTGGTAAATGACTTCTCGTCATGACCGTTGATGTCGTATTCATGCTTTAGAGGACTTCCCCGGTGCGAGCTGCTTGGTCGACTGTAAGTCTGATCCTCAACGTAGCCGCCGTCCACCGATCGGTTAAGAGAGTTCGCCTGAGAGCGAGTCTGGGAGAGGCCGGATTTTGTGTCCATGAGGCTGCTCCCGGGATGGTCTAGGAGCGAAGCAACCACAGATTCCACATGGTTTCCATTTAGAATTTCTGGATTGGCACCAACTCTTTTTGTGAAGTTTCGAGGGGTGTCGTCGTTCTCCAGATGAGCTTCAGCTTCATCATCCGTGAAGCCAGCATGCACTTCTGGGTTACCAATGTGGTCCTCGTATTGGTCATCAAGAGGTTCTTCGTGCCAGTGTTCCTCACGGCTACCCTCTGGTTCCCCTGTTTCATAACCAAGTTCCGTTCCATGCTCGTCGGAGTGCCTGAAAACCTCGCTTCGGCTGTCCAAGTTGCCTTCATGACGAGTCGACCTGGCCAAATCAGTGCTGGGCGCAGAGGATAGAGATGCGATTGAGTATCTACGATCCTCCGCTTCGCCTTCCTGGCCTGTCTCGGTAATTTGGGTCTCGTGTAGATCTTGGTCGCTGGCAACACTCTGAATTGGACTGAGAGCACGCGGATGTTGGTTGCTGTCTTCTGGGCCCAACATATCATCGTCAAAGTGGTGGCCAAGGAGGTTCCCTGCTGCCGCCGCGGCGATGGCCCCAGCAGCGCCTTCCAGCACAACATGGCCAAGAGGAGACTCAGCTCTATCGTGGATATCTTCATGGTCATTTTCTTGATAAGACAATCCACGTTGGGTATCGAGGGGAGTACGAGGCGGGGTGGCTAGAGTAGGGGAGCCGCGAATGAGTTCCTGTACATGGCGTGGAGCCGGGGTTTCGGTGTCATCGGTTCTCTGAGAGAGAATCGAGTCGCGGGTCAATTCGGTGTCCACGTCACTTCGGAATGGCATAGGCGGAACGTTGTGTTTTTGGAAAACCAATTCGGTTTCGGTTTCATGAATGCTCGGCGTTCTGCTGCTACTCTTGGACGACCTTCTTCTCCTCGATTTTTTGCCGAGACTGGATTTGGAGTCGTGATGCGAAAGGGCTGCCGCTGTGAGTACGTTTCCGACGATGCCTGCTGCGGCTGCATCTCGGAGGCCTTTGCTTCTCTGGCGGCGCAGCATGTCATTGTCCGTGTATGCACGCTGGTTTTCGGGGCGTGACCCTTTACGGACACGAACGGTGCCGTCAGGCGACGGTGTCTTCTCTTTGGCACGTCGGCGTTCCTTGTGGCGTCTCCGGCGCTCTTCTGGCGTGACTACTACCTCTTCGTTGGTATCGTTGGTAGTGTCAACGGCGAAGATGGAGCTCCGGCTAACATCAGGGGCACTGGAATGTTTCGACAAGGTACGCTTAAGATCATCTTTCGGAGTAGAGGCGCTAGTGAGATCGCGCTCGAACTTAGACTTGTTTGAGCCAACCGTCTGGTCTTTCTTGAGCTCTTTGAGTTCGGGAAGAATGAGACGGCGGATGGCATCCTCTACAGTTTCCAAGAATTTGGTGTTGTTCAGGGATGATCTCGAAGTTCCAGAGCGGAATGAAGCGGCATCTGCGGACTTATGGTGGGACGAGACATTCGAACCACTCAGCAAGCTAGACTCGATGCTGGGCTGCTCGTCACTGCGATGTCTGTGGGAGCGCTTTTTCAGGTCAGCCGGGTCGGATTCAAGGATTTCTTTGCTCTCATTGCGGCTAGAGCGTCTGCGACTGCTACTGGCGACATCGCCAGCATTTAGTTTCTGAGCGACTTTGTAAGCGATTCTCTCACGACTCAGGCTTCGGCTTCTGCGTCGTGAAGGAGCCTTGAGGAGGTCGGGTTCAACGGCACCAGAGGCTTTGTCTAGACTCTGGCTGCGTTTGCGCCTGGGCACTCCAGACACAGCAGATCCATCCAACATGCTGTCTGCAGGCATGGATGAGATCTCGGACGTAGGTTGAAGAAGTCGATCATTAGACAGTTCGCTGCCTGGATCACGTTCGACAAACTCGATCTCCAGTGGGCGTGTGGCGCTGTCTTCGTCGGTGTTGCTCTGATCATCGGCAGGCTCTGTGGTTGTTCTGCGTTTTGACGGGGTGCTCAAAGAAATGCGTCGGGTATAGTGGTGGCGCTTGCTGCTGCTGCCACCCTCACGGATCTGAATGGTTTCATTCTGGTCTTTGGACCTCCTGCTCCCAGAGGGGATCACCTTGACGCGGACGCTAGGCCTTGAGCTGAGTCGCGAGCTGGGCTTTCCGCCTTCAAAGTACTCGATGAGCAGCGAAGTCTGTGATTGGTGGTTTGTGCGCGACAGCTTGGCTGTGTCGTCTTCTTCTTTCTTGTGCGAGCGGCGCCTGGTAGAGATGGTGATGGGGCTGCCATCGTCGGGGATGGAGTAGGAGGATTTGTCAGTGCGTCTCGAGACGTCGGTAGCAAGGTCGGTGCCGGTCATACTGCTACCGGTGGTGTCGACGATAGATTCGGTAGGGGCAGGGAGGAGAGGACGCCGGGAATTCACGCCCATGGTGTTCTTTGCGATTTCAGCGCGAGGATAGCATAATCATAGATGGAGCTGTGCAGCGCAGGGAACTCTAAGCCGAAGCGGTGAGATCAAACGGACTCGGCGATGCGTCGCTGCAGTCCAGTAATCACGGCGCAGGTAGGATGGGAAACAAGACGACACTGATGAGACAGCTGTTAATGAGTGATTCTTTTAAAAAACGATAACCATAAAATAGTCATCAAATACGTTGGTTGATCGGGGTTGGCGTACCGGACTTGTTCGTTCGAGCTAGACGGGATGATGCAAGACAAGATCCGGCAGTAAGTAGGAAGAGGGGTAAGACACACACAGGAATTGAGGCGCAAGTGGCGAGTGTCAAGATAACAAGGATGAGGTAAATGCAGAGAAGAAGAGGGATAGGAAGAGGAAGAGTCGAATCCGAGTAGATAAGGAGGGTGGGAGCGAGAAACGCCGTGAGGGAAAGAGAGAGAGGCTGGGAAGGCGATCGCTGGGCCGGGCGGCTGGGCCGAACCTTCCCGCCAGTCACGGCTCACGGTGCCACGAGCTGGTGGCTGGGGGTTTTTTGATTTTTGATTTTTTTTTGTTCTATGAATTTTCATTTGCCATTTGATTGTGGTTGAATTTACTGCTCAAACGAGCATTAACAAACGGCTTATCTTCCGTTTGACAGGCACGACTCGGGCTCTGCTGGCGTCATACAGGGGATTGGCATATCAACTGCTGGTTGCTACATAGTGCGTAGTTACTAGACCTCCGAGTGCGACGTGAACCGGGCACTGTCCCTACACTACAGCCAGCTGTACGGAGGGAGATCTACAGACGAGCGTGCGCAGAACAATTAATTAATTATTGCTTGACTCGAAAGCGAAAACTCAGGCAATCGTGAAGGAAGAGTGAGCAGCGGTGATAGTCTCCGGGGCGACGCTGGCCGCGGCCCGCGATTGGCGGGGGTGGGGCCGCTAGGCGTGTGCTGGCGTCGCCTTGATGAGTTGTTCATCACCACCGCCCACTTGGCCCTGCCATTGGGCACAATGCATGTGCTTGGGATGTGCGATGTTGGACGCAGTGTGGCAGTAGCAGTTGCACTGTGTGCTTCTGAAACCGCATCCCCTCGCAGGCGTAGTCGGTGTGCGTGCGAGTGTGTGTGATCTGTCCTGGTTTTCAGCCGCATCAGCCTCCGACTGGACCAGCCACACTGTACGGAGCATGAACGGCGCAATCTGTACAGACTCACCGAGTAATTACAGAGTCCTCCGTATAGAGGGCCGCTCATATTGAGATGCGGCTTATCGATAGTCGACGCTCGGCACCTCGTGGATTATGAGATGCAGCTGCTCCGATGTTGAGTCACTCGGCAGCGAAATCAGCTTTCGCCTGCAAATTTTATAATCTCCAGTATGGAGTGTGATTGCACTGCGGCTTCATCTTACTTGAAAAAGAGCTGACTCTTATGGCTGCAAATAATCTACGGAAATATTCTTAAACTAGTAAAACTATAGAGGTTCTGCTTCATTTGAAAGCTTGAATATTAGCTTCTTCAAGGCTTTGTTGACACTCGAGGACAATAAGAGACGTTTCCATGGTTCGTCGTTGTCATGCCGAGCAGGTCTAGACCACTTCCGGTTAGACCTCCCGTAGTAACCCACTAGTGCCAGATAGGATTAGTGTGGTCACGTATCGTCGACAGCCCTTCAGAAGTACGGAGTATATCGTTGGAACAATCCCATCTCTGGATGAATTTTTATGTAGACATTGCTTCTAAAATACTGTCAACTGTTCAACAACTTGTTACGGAGATTGCAAGGGCCCCATGCCCCACTTCTAACTATGTACCGTAAAAGGTATACGATTGGCTGTTTGTCGATTCTTGGAAGTGGAACAATAAAGCAAGCAATTCTTATAGAATATTAGGGCCTGGAGCAATTAGAAACCTCACAGGTATATCAATTGATAAATACGTACCTTCTTCTCGCCATCGCATGTGATCCATCAGTCCTCTTTGCAGCTCGGACTCGACCCTTGCTAGCCTCAATACAGCCCTGCAGCTAAGACATCACTTGACAGGGTTTTGCGTCTGATTGATCATGCTCTCCTACCCCGCTCTTTCATACCGTGGATCGTAGAGGTCTGAGTGGTGTATCGCGTGCAGCAACTAGGCAGTCTTGACCGCAGTGTTTTATGCCCTGCTGTACATATGTACGCTATATGTAACATTTAAGTGCGCTGGCGGACGGCCGCGCCCAGAATCCATCGCCGCTTTTACACCATCTCACGTGATGCATCACCCCTAGCTCCCGGAGCCGTGCTGAGCGCTCAGTGAGCGCTCACTGAGCACCGAGGGAGCAATCACCCTCGCTCTCGGATCCCATGCTGAGCGGATGGCGCTGCTCACGGAGCCGTCATGGGCGCTCACGGAGCAGACGCCGTCACCGTGGATTGCTGACTTGGGGAGGCGGAAAATTGATCCCTCAAAATCCCCAGACGGCGAAAACCACGACTTTGCCCACCCCTACAATTACGTTCGCCCGGTATTTTCACCCATCTCTGGATTTTAATATGAAAGCTATCGGTTAGAGAGCTTCGGCCAGCAACGACCGGGGGGTACTGATTTGCCGTTTCAAGGGGGCTATGAAGGCCATTACCTGGCTCTGTGGGAGACTATTTTCTACCAGAGCGCCCTCGAGATGGGCCTGCGGCAGTACTTTCGCGGCAAAATGCCTTTCTCACCATCTGAAAATGATGTCATGCTCAATTCTAGGCCATTATGGACCCTATCGAGATGCTACCCCTGGGCTGACCACCGTGGCTATAAAGTCTTGTGGGTTCCCTACTCTGAATCTCCTTCCAGATCCTCACATGCCCATCATCGTCTGTCTCGATCTGTTTCAATTGACTTGGTGGTTCCTTTAGTAAGACCTGTACGCCTGGCGGTGACATGGCCAGAGCTGATCGGATCGATCAATTCCGTCAAAATGTTGCAGCTCAGCGGGCTAGAGAACGAAGGCAGAGCCAACGCCATCGAAATGGCTACCAGAGAGGTAGGCATTCTGAAAAAGACAAGCACCCTACACTTGCCGTGCGTTGCCCGCGGACTAAGGGGCTCCATACTCGCTCCCTGGATCTTTTCAAAGAGTTTGTCATTTCACAGACCACATATTTGCTTCTGTCTGACTGAAAAATCACCTGCAGATTCTTAGAGGATGGGGAATATGTTTTAACTGCGCAGGCTATTCACAAAGGCTGCTTAGCACCACCCCTTGATCTTTGGAAGGAGCATATGCGCTGGTACGCCAATTCTGCAAGAGGCCGCTTAGACGAACGGCCGACGAAGTCCAGCGCTCTCAATCACGCAGAGAGACTTATGATGTCTTTTCAAGAAGCCACAGGAGCTTACATCGGCATAGAAGATCGATGTGAGATATATGAGGTACGAAACCGTCATGATAGCTGTTGATGCCCGGTCTTACCTCGGTTCCTAGTTTGTGAAACGAACTATGGTTTCTGACAAGGAGGTGGTGAATCTGAAAAAGAAGAAATTTCTGTTCACGGTCCATAACTTTCTTCATTTACACCATTCGAATTGGACGCTGAGCGAACCGATTTTTATTCATGGCCGAGTCTTGACACAAATGACTTTTCTTTATCAAATAGGGCTCTTTTCGGGGGCTCGTATAGGCGCATATATACCAGAGCCATCCGAAGCTTTCGAGAAAGGCATCCAATACAGGGTAATGAGCTCTGCTCTCGATAAATGCATTCTTCGCCCGTGGCGAGGAGTTCACCCCCATAAGCTAACCAACGTATTCATTAGGACGTGCAGATTGTTTTGATGCCGGTGCCTGGAAAAGGCGTTGATTGCTGGACCGTTGATTCGAATATTACCCAAAGATATGTCAAAAACAACGATGATCCCGAAAATTCTATGTAAGGTCATGGTGCCCCAAAGATAGAATTTTACCTGACGCCTATAGCAAGTTACTCGAATATCATGGGTGATGACCACAGATTGCCATTTGCGGCAACCTTGTTGTTGCTTTCATTTGCCTTTGCCGACGGTGCCCTTTTTGGATACGAAAACCCCGATGATCTTTGGCAACAAAGTCTTCTCCTTAGCCCTACGGGTCGTCCCCGGCCTGTGCCGCTAAGATGGAAGGATGAATTCTTACGTAAACCTGTCTGCCGGGCTGTTACAATGGATGGAGTGCACGCTGATAAGGCGTTTGATAAAGTTAGTTTTAGTCGATTCCACATCGCACTGGCTCGAAATGCGGGCTATTGTGAAACTCCAACCTATCACTCCATCCGTCGGCAGGTGGGAAAAGATCTTGACCGTATGTACTTTCCCTATTTTCCGTTGTACTGTTGATTCTACGATAACCGAGCATATAGATGCTTATGTATACGTTGATAGGCCGCTACACTCCTGCGCAGCGATCGCAAGTCCTCAACCAAGACACCTCCGTCTATGGGAGGGATTACATCGCGCATACATCCTCGGCCAGTGCCAAAGACGCCGTTCTGGGAGACCCAGATCGAACCGATTTGCTTGAATATTTCCAAAGCTTTGATCAGTTCTTGGTTCCCGGATTACCCGTTCGCCTTCCAGCAAGGAAAGCAAAGCAGATCTTGAACCATCCAGAGCTCAAAAATTTACGACGGGAAATCCAGGGCCTTGAGGAGGGCGTAACCTCCAAAGAAGCTGACCGGGCTGTGAAGACCCTGAAGGTGAACCTTACTGCGCGGGAATTACAACTGAATAGGAAAGCTCTTGTCCAGTATCAGAAAGAATGGGTCACGAATTACCGGAAAGCTACGATCATGTCTCGTGGAAAAGACCCAAGACAAATGGCTCAAGATCAATTTTTGGAAAGTAATCTTGCCAAGATATTGCCGGAACGAGCGAGGCTCGCCCAAGTCATGCCTTACGCCGCGCATCTTTCCCATGAGGACAAGATGATAGTTCTCAAAGACCTCATCTCTTACATGACTCGAGACTTTAGTGTTGTGTATTTACCCAATGAGGAGCCCATCCATGGGGTGTGCCCAGTCTTTGGCTGCACACAAAATCTCTGCAAGTGGGTCAAATGGCCCGTTCATTCATTGCCTACTGCTAACAATGTCAAAGGCTGCCGAAACGCCAGAGGAGCAAACATGTCCACCATTGTCGACGAAATGAATTTGCAAACGCTCTTAATGTCAAGATAGGCTCCGTTCGCTACTGCTATCTGAACTGTTATGCATGGTTTGTTGATGGCGAAGAGTGGGAAATGCACTGTCAACAACACTTGAATGGCCTATCATTACGAAATTGTGAAGTCATCACCTACTGCAACACTATGATTAGGCCTGGATTTTGTCCCCAGTGTCTAGGCAACAGTGAAAAAAGTGCACGTCAGCGTTTACGGCAGTTCCAGCGAAGTGATGAACTAAGACAACATTTATTGAACGATCATACCAACGATCTTGTGTGCTCCCCGTCGTTCTGTGGATACGAGTTTTCTGATGGGGATGACAAGTTCTATCACTGGTGCGACGTTCACGGACTTCATGAAAACATCTGGAAACGCAATTTCAAACTGAATCTTCAGGGCTGCCCTGACTCACCATACCATCAGAACGAGGAAGACGAAGTTTACGACTCAGACATGACGCATGGCAAAGGTTTCTCGAGTGACGCGGTTATTCAGAACAGCCAACCAAGCCTTTTGCCATGTACGCACGCCTTGCAAACCGGTATCAATGGAGCTATGCCGGAGGCAGGGGCAGACCCATTTGCCGAGCCTATCTCTGTATACATGGATTGCAAGGTACCGACCTCAGCCTTGACGGATAGTTCGACTTTTTCATCCTCCATGATGTCCCACCAACCAAGACCAGAGTCTCCTCCAATCGATCCACGGATTCTCCGTGAGGTATCTGTCGAACATCTCAATCTCGGGTACGAAGAATCGTCGAAGGGAAGCAACAACTGTTATCCTGCGGATGAGGATACTGCGATGGATATTGAAGTTGCCCAAGATTCAGAGCGTGGCACTAGCGGTGCTTCGATTGGTTTCTCGACCCCACTTGATCACCTACCGATCCCCAACATTGCGACCAAGTCCTCACCCAAGACCAACGAGTCAGTCAATGCCAAAACAGAACCAGTCAAAAATGCCTCGCGATCGAGTGTGGGGCCCATGACCAGAGCTAGGACTCGCGCCGAAGGCCAGCTCGCATTCACTCTAAAGCCTTCACATAAATCCCGTTTAGCTTCGCGAAACGTCGGACGGTTTACAAAAGCAGAAGATCACTTCTTAAAGCAGCTTATCAATGATAAACTATCACGGGAAGAAGTCTATACCCGGTTTTTAAAACGCTACAGTGGGAGATCGCTGGCCACTATCGATAGTCACTGGTCTGGAATTCAGGAATCGGGTGTCCCTCCTCGCTCACGGCCAAGGAGGAGTTGTCGAGTATATTAACACTCTAACAAGATTGGTTCTGCTGTAGCTTCATTTGCGTATATGTTCTATTGAATTCTACTATCCTTTGCTCTTTATATTTCTTTAGTCCCTTGCAAGTAGATAAATATTTTCTGTCTGCTCATGGCCTCGTAGCAGTCGTATTTGGCCACAAGCGCCACAGTTGCTCTTAGGAGTGACATCGACGTTTTCGCCATTTTCCTGTATGTGGGCAGTCAACCTGCCTAGTTTTAGACAATTCTGCAAACATAGTTGGTCAATAAAGTTTCTGAGAGGGGGCAAGAAAGCGATGTCTTTGTTCTATCTAGACTGCTTAACTCTTTCAGACCACCAAATTGTGTCGCATCGGTGTTAATACGTCTTTCTAGTGTAATCTCCATCTCCATCTATTCAGCACGCTGTGCCGAAACTTGAAGTATCAATTACAGACCCGCTCTCCCTAGCCCTGTTCTATAATCTCGTTGGATGGTATAAAGTGGGTTCGAGAGTATTTTTCGCTGTTGTTGTATGTGGGAGCTCAAAGAGGGAGAAGCCTAAATCTTATCCTAGGCTAGAACCACTACAGTTACCAATCTGTCCATTAGAGTTGCTGTTAGAACACTATAGAACTTCACAAATGGGACAACTCTTGGGTTTGCCTTTGTTTTATTTTTATTATCATTATCATTATCATTATTTTTTTCAAGAAAAGAAAGAAACGGGCGATAAAATCCTTTCGATCAGCAAAATTTCTATTGTTAGTGATTGGAGAGAAAATGGCCTTTCAGTTACAGAGGAAGATGAGACCCTTGGTCGGAGCGGCGTGGAATAAGAGGCGGCGGTAAAATAGGAGCCGCTACGACCTTACGTATTGAGATGTTTGAGCACAGCCACAATACATAGCCTTTCTGTAACGTAACAAATACAGATTCCGTCCCGTTACGGTACGTAAAAAACACCTCGTTACGAATACATTCTCCATACCTCAAAGTTATATTACCACGGAAATCTTTGGAGAGCGGAACCAATTCCGTATATTTCATAGCCCGCCGTCATGCCACATGCCTATCTTTGGATAACTTACATTTTCCCTCTCATCATTACAGTATCAATAATAAAGGAGCCAACTCTCAAAAAAGGGACCCAGCTCATTCTGATACAGATCTGAGAGGCATACCATATTTTCTTGTAGTCTAACGTCATTTTGTCTATTCATCGATGTAAGTTATTGGAAAGTATTGTCCCTTGGGTTTCTTCGATAATCTCAATGAAAACGGTAGCCTAACCAGCGCGATATCTGCCGATGTAGAAGGCTGAAAGCATCGAGTATTGGCAGATTCTTAAGTAAGTTCTGGACGTAAGGCGCGAACATTATATGTACAATATCTAGAAGACACACGAGTTCTGGTGACAGCAAGTATGACTCCATTCCAACGCCACAGAGATCAGACAGGAGTGCCAAGGATCATGTAGGCCACCACAATGTGCTATTTTGGTCAGTGGAATACAGGAATAAGACATGCTCAAGGATTGAGGGAACTAATTATTGCGCAAGTTTGCCTCGATCTTATGTGGAAGCACATACAGTACTAACTAAGTGGTTTCTCCGGATAGTAATTTTGAATGAACTAACCGAATCATGGCACCGACTCGATGAAAAGGTATAGCATATAAGACTTGTGTTTTTACTTTGGAATTCTTGATGCAATGCGCACTGCATTGGCACGAAGATTTTGCGTGTTGGAACATTGTGTTGTTAAAAACGGCCTGCTCATGGATATAGGCCTTTTCGGAATATAACTAATTCAACTTCGACAGGGGCTCGGTTGTCCGGTAGTTCTACTGGTAGGATTCTGTCACCAGGCAACTCTAGTGCAGCACTCTTGTCTGCCAGTTCTGGCGTCACCTCACTATGTAGCTCAGCAGGACGGTCCTTTGGGGGCAGTTCGGAGATGTGTGAAGTGGATATCTCTTCAGTATTTAATTTCCGATTCCGCTTTCCCCGTACAAAATATCCTATCGCAGCTGCTATCACGATGATCACGACTACGCCAACGCCAACTCCCACTCCAATTCCAATCTTCGTCCCGGTAGACATCCCAGAATTTCCGCTGGTAGCACCAGGAGTGGCACCGGTTGCTAAGGTGGTGGTGGCAGTTGCAGTCCCCGTGGGTATAGGAACGCCTTGGACGGCATATCCTTGTATCGCGGGCGCCGCCACGCTCGTCGCAGAAGTCCACTCACCGGTTATTCTAGTCCAAGAATGCGTGTTCGGCATGTAGTCTGACAGTGTCCGGTACGATTCATTAAGACGCTAATGCGGAGACAAGATCGAACTATCCCCAGTTGGTCTCACAATACGACGAAGAAACTTGTACTGTATACTACTTTGTGTGATATTCTGCACAGGCCGGAATAGGCGCCGTCATTGAAAAATTTGAACCATTTCTGATCTCTAAAACTATTCCGCCTTCGCCCACTCTTTAACCTGAACTTCCCCGGACTAGACAACTTCATTATGGCGCGTAGGGAGATTGATGTTCATATGGTGAGATAGGCTAGCCCCCTTGTGAAGTTAATAGTTGGTTTATCGAAGATGAATGTATAGTTCAAATTGGTTGTAGTTGGCGACTCTGCTGTTGGCAAATCATGTTGCCTGTCGCGATTCGTTGGAGACTCTTTCACACCCTCCTTCATATCGACTCCTCTTGCCGATCTCAAGATTCACAATATGTTAATGGACGAGCAACGTGTAAGTTTACAAATATGGGATGGGGCGGGGCAGGAGCGTTTTCGTAATATCGTAAGGACATGCTTTCGCGGCGCCATGGGATTCCTACTTGTCTACGATGTGACAGATCAACGCTCGTTCCACAGTAAGCCATTTCACATTGCTTGTTACATCTACACTTTACAGAGTTAATTATTTCCACCAGATATTCGAACTTGGGTTTCCATTGGAGATCAGTATGCCGATTTCGGTGCGAAACGAATTCTTATTGGAAACAAATGTGAATGGGCAGAAAAACGAGTCGTCTCGCCCGATCAGGGTCAGCGGCTTGCTGATGAACTTGGAATTTCTTTCTTGGAAGTTTCCGCAAAGGAGAACATCAATATTGAAAAGGCATTTTACAACCTCGTATCCGACATTATAAATGGGCATTGAGACTTAAACCGACGCCCCAGGTGATACATGTAATGTATGCTAACAGACATGAATTGAAGCATGAACTAAAGGAAGATGTTGCTTCCTCGTTTTAATTACGTTAACTATATTCCATGTTTTCGATTGCTTCTTAGCATTTATCATTCTATAGATAGTCTCTGGATGTTTTCTTTGCTGGCATAGAAACTATTAATACACTAATCATTTTATGATACGAGCTGCGGTACTCTGCACAGCCACAAAGTACTAATTCGCGAGACTAAGTAACCGGAGGCTTCCCATTCCCAACCATCAACCCAGCTCATTTCATCAAGATACGACAAGGAGCATTAAAATGACCAGCATAAGCATGACGAGTCGAAGTCGAACCATGCCTCTGTGGGTTAAATTACCGCTTGGGATTCTATGTTGCCCGATGGTCATTTTTTCATGATCAAAGATGCAAGGAAAGACAGACAAAATAAAAAGCGGAATGCGCTTAAAGGCCAGGGGGCATCATAGGGAAAGGTCACTAGCGCAGTTGCTCGTCAGACCACTGAATAATTTGTCCCGAGTGTCTTGACCGCGTGGAACCAAGCGACAGGAAACATTTACTACCAACGCTCACAAGATGCTATAGTAATTAAATCGTGAGATTTCTCGTTTCCTGCAAAATTAGCATTGACATTTAATTTCTTCATGTACCACAGACATCAGCGATTTTTTTTTAATGGAATAGCTGGCTTTCTCGACATCCGATATGTGATTTCCACTAGAAACCATGGTGAGACACACTGGTGAAAACAGAAAATAGGTCAAATTCACCCATGCGGTGTTTAAAAAAATTGCACAGCGCCAGACCCACATGCCTTGCCCTTCGAAAAATTTCAACCAGCAATAAAACACTCTCTCAATGTAGTACCAAAGTAGGGGTTGCTTATTTTTTGATGAAAAATAATTTTGTTTTATATCTGAATATAAAATAGTATATTCTTGTCAGTTGTCTGTTAACGGAGCCAATTTCCACTTTCTGCCACACGCCACTTATCTCTCTCTGTTCACTTCGACTGCACAATGATGGCGAGAGGTATGACTCCTGGAAATTGCGATACGTAACAGAAAGAACTAACGAATGCAAAGAGAAACACGCGAACAGCGAAGAGGATGGTGTGGGTGACCTTCTGCGGGAGGGCCAGAGGCTGATTCCGCTGGGAATATCGTCAAACTACGTACAATCCTGATACAACCGCAGCCTTTAGAGAGCTGTATCAAAACTGGTCATTACAGTATTCCTCTACTTTCTCTTCAACGTGGTCTAACTGGCACAGGAAGGATTCAATTCTAGACACATTCTCACTAACCCGTCAAGAATTCCAGCCATGTACGACGAAGGCGACGGTTCCATAACTATCACGTTACAGATGCCGTCCCGAGACAATGACGAAAAGAAAATTTTGGGGTATATCCGGTACGAGAAGAAATCGGGCACAGTGACCTTGACCAATGCCTGTGCTCAACTTCAGCCGGAGGCTCTTCAGTTAGGGAATACCTCAAAGCAAGCCAATTCCAGTCTTGCAGGGTGTCATGGAGAAGGACTGAAGATTGCGTCAATGGTAATGTCTCGTAAAGGCCACAGATTCAAGATTTGTTCCAGTAATTGCACATGGAGCTTCGTGTTTCGAGGGTTGTCAAACTGTGAACTTCACTGTTTACTTTCTCCTTCGACAGCAGTAAATCCCTTGGGTGAGAATAACTTCGCCCACGATATGGGTTGCTTCAGACCTCGCATATGGAGAGATGTTTCCGTAACTATCGGACCAGGAGACGAACCTCACAATGACGGAGTTTCACTTGATATGTTCAAAATCTGGCTGAATGTGTCAATGGATATCCGCGGATACTCGTATCCCTCAGCTATCATTGAAACTGATTATGGAGACCTTATATTGGACCCAAAATTCCGGGGTCAGGTATACTTGAAGGGCCTACTTCTCCCTTCACACGTGTCGGATGTGCGCCCTGACAAGTTTGGGTATAATTTTGCCGCTGGCAAGATCAACCGTGATAGACAGAGATTGGTTGACACGTACGAAGAAGCAAATATCCTACGTCAGATGATCTGGGAAGTCGCGATTCAAAAAGAGGAGTCTGTCGTCCTCCCCAAATATGTCGATTTGCTTCGACATTGCCCATCTGCTCCAGACGTCGAATCAGCCGATCAGTTTTTACAAAGTTCGACGAGATCTCTGATATGGAAGTTCCTTCTCAGTGAGACAAAAGGCAAGGAATTCTACTATTGTGAACGTGATGGATCCCAGGTACAGGTCACAAGATTTAGCTCCCAGAAAAGAGCAATGAACTTACGTATCGTAGAGTATTGAGAAGATCAAAAACGGCCTCAAAAAGGATCCGTCTTGCTTGCCAGATAGTCTCTGGAATATAATACGGTCCGATTCGCTGATCAGAACTGCTAAGGAGGAGCAGATGCATTTGTTTAAAAACGCTGCAGAATGCAAGACTCCAGAGACACTATTCGCGAAGAATATCGAGCGGGGTCTGAAAGCGACATTGTCGCTTTGGAAGGAAACGCATGAACTCAAGATTCGGTTCGTCAACTGTGAAAACAATGATGTCGATATGGTGGTGGATCGAAACGAGAAAACCTTGAACATTCACCAAAGGTGGCTAAATTATGAAGAGATGCACCGAAAGCATAGATGCAGAGACGATGTCCCGAATGATTGTTTCGTTTGTGACCATATCATTGAGGAAATGACCCGAGTAATTTTTGGCTTCATGTACACTCTCAATGTGCGCGACCAGGACGGGATTTTAAGTGGTGTGAGGAACCGACTTCGGTGGATGCCGCGCGATATTTGCGCTAGAAGAGGCAATCAGCCCGGATGTCTATAAGTGAGCTGGCAAGATGGGGAGACAGAGTCACTGTCAACACTGCTTGGTTCGACGTTGGGATATCATATCGTCCTGCACGAGGAGCGATGTGCGGGTGTGATAAGGGAATTGCTACACGGAGAACAAGGTTTGTTTTGCTGTTGAAAGACTTCAAGAATAATAATTGACACTAAAATGGCAGCCGATTCTCGATTTCAGCTGGCTCTATGTGGTTGTCCACAAATTATAGTGCCTAGGAACTGCAAGACGGTCACATTCTCTAATTTGAACTTCACTCGAGCATACTTTCCAATGATAGCTCGGAACCAGGAAACGTCATTTTACGGAGTTCCTCCGCCTCCGATCTTTCCGATGGGTCCTACAAACTCTCGAAAAAGAAAACAACTGGAAGAACTATTTTCTCACCAGGCAGCAGTGTTGCGGAGGTGCCTGTAAAGCTTCCAGAAAGTTGAGGGAGCCACGTTTCTGGGATGAATCCGTAAAGTAACGCCAATATCCTCTGGTACTCTCTAGCACACAGCGCCTTCTACCCCATTGTCAATATTATGGCGAATGAAGTCTCAGAACAGAGCGAGGAGAAAACGCAATGTCGACATGTTAAAAAACCCTTCACACTTTTAGTCTTTGCTTAATTCAGTTTCTTGTTTCGCTCCGTTGCTTTTTGACATGCTATTTTTGTAGACGACCCGGTTGAGGTACGAGTCGTATTAATGATGCTGGCTGTCACATCTTCGTCGAATCCATTAATTAGGAAAACTCCTATCTTTTCAAATATGATAAGTACCATGTTTTTGAAAGATAATTCCTTAATGCGTTAGTACCCGGATGGCCGCCTGGCTATCCGAGAAGATAGATATCATTCGTTGTCTGTTGCTGCGCGATTCCGAGGGCCATGTGGATTCTGACCAGTTCTGCCATGAATACGTTCGAATCGGGCGTCCTTCTCAGGAACGCGGTTCTTACCTGGTGGACTGCGGATGCTCCCACTTTTCCGTTATTACATACACGGTGATAAATCCTTCGCTGCCTTATATCTACGTCAATCACGGGAAAAGGACAACGAAAATTCCCATTTCGTTATCTCGATCACAGGTGGTTGGTGAACTGAGCTTGAGGCGCGAAGCCGATCGAAGGACCCGACGCGTTCAGAACCACGTACAATGTCCGCAGCGCAGGAATCCCAAGCCCGACCGCTCCGCGAAAATCATTGACGTCCAGCCCTCCCATTGACACCAACCCAAACTCACAGGTCCCATCACCGTTCTCGCCCAACGTAAACGCATCACCGGGCAGATGCAGGTCGAAAGACCCGCCACCAACCCCATTCACCGTGAGAGTAACACTCGGCAGGGTGGTATTACATTTGTAGTACGCGGAATCTCCGAGGGTCTCAGTGCCCATTCTCAGCGCGACTACCGCGCGGAACTCGTCCACGATACTGGGATTCAGGGTGGTGTATTTCGACCCTGTGTTAATTTGCAGATCGAAGTCACAGGGGACAGCCGGTTCATCTGCGATGCGGTACGATATCACGTGCACGGTCCAGTACCCCGCCTCGAGAGAGTCAGAAAGCGCCCACTCAATAGCACCGGCATGCATCTCGTCATTCGTCCAGCCGAGATCGACGAACCCCGTGGCTTGATGTTGCAAGGCGATGCCGATGACAGGATGTCGGAGTTGGGGTAGTATATTATCAAACCACGATGCGTGGGGTACACGAGTAATCCTACCATCGTTCGAGAACAACAAACTGGCGTTCTGGCGTGTCAAGGACAGGATTCCATCCCAGGGCCGATCTGCGCTGACCCCATGCGGCAGTCGGTTGCCATCTTCATCGGCGATAGCAAGTATCTGTCTAACGGAAACCGGGCCGTCGTGAATAGTGAGACGGTCGTGGAAGACCATGTCACCCCTCACCGGAAAGCCATCTTCCTCCACGTTCTGGCCAGACCATTTCCACTGAATCCGATCCGGTCGCTGTCTCTCCGGCGGTACGTAGAGGCTGATGTTTGCTACCGTCATGTTGGGCTGGGTGGTGTAGACAATCCTTCTATCTGTTAGTTTCGTCATGATCGACATGCTACTGGCTGGCCTTACGTGTTGGACGCTGCAGAGTGCAGCTGCAGATTCAGGACCTGGACTCCAACCCTCACGGGAATTGTGTAAAAATAGTCGATTCCTCGCCGTGAAGTAGAATTGCTGGTCAGAATGGTCATCGCGATCGATGAAGCGGACGGCACTGGCTCTGCCGATGACGACGGGGACGACGATTGTCCGGAAGACCATCTGGATGCCGTTGGCGAGACGGACGGAGGCAATATGCTAGCCCACGTGGGTGGATGGACAGGCGGAGTCATCGAAGGTGTGAGCGAGACAACGCTGGTCGGCAGCCCGAACGCTGGTATGGTTCCATTGTCTGTCGGAGCCCATGCTCCCAGACAGGAGGATAGAGCCGCATCTAGAGTATACGGACACAGGCAAGTACAGGCACCCGGAGTGAGAGTGTCGCTGGGACCTGGACCATTGGTCAAGTCTCCGGCCAGGGGCTTCCGGTTGCCAATCACTCTTTGAGCCGCCAGGGCAACAATAAGAAGCATGCAAAACAGCATTTTGACACTGAATTTACCAATAAATCTCACTTCGTGCTGTTGTGTGCGTACAGGGTGCCGTACCGAATGGAACGACTTCTATGAAGCTATGTGGTGTGTGTATGGCAGTGCCTACATGGATTGCGGAAGACATGACATATGGCTAGGAGTAGGCGCAAGCCCTTCACTTTGGTCATATTCTTCCCTGACAAACAATTAGGCAATATGAAGACCATCGTGTTGTTGAATGTGGTGATGAAATCACACCCAAGACAGGAAATAGGAGATGCTGATGAATTTCACCAGATTCGTATCTTTCACCCATCATGTCACTCGCCACCAGGACGGTGAAATGGACAGTGAAGACTATGCTATATCCCTAAAATTGGCCATAGTGACCCACCGACCATGACTTCTGGGTATTAGGCGATAGCCAGAAGCTCTATCAATAGATCAGGTCAAAAACAAGGTCAATGGATAGTAAATATTGTTTGCAAGGAAAAACAATCATTACCCAATTCTTCACGGCTTCGCATTGTTCAATATGAGATTAACTTACAGCGCGCGGCTGCGGCCAAATTCATCAACTGAAGGGCGAGCCGACAGATCTTGTCATAGAAGTAATTTTCTGAACCACCGTACGCCGCATGGCCCAGCCGGGCAAGGGGCGCTGTCTTGAGGGCTTGCCGGGCTGCATTCTCCTATATGCATTTGTAGTCTTACAAACTCTCCTTGAAAAAATATTCTATGTGGCAGTTGTATATTTTGGGACTCGGCTTGGAAGACCCCTCGTGACGTAATAACAGCGAGCAGAAGTTCCAATGGCTCAGGCTTGGGCCGTGACATAGTTGTCTCGGGTTGCGCTAAACAGCAACCAGGAAGTTCATCCAGAAGCAGAAGGTTAAGAAGCTCCTCGAGCGGTTGAAGTGACCTAGGATTTTTGACACCAGGCGTTGGTATTGCTAAGTATTCCGATACGTTGAATATTTCCCCCGGCTGAAGCTTCACTTGACCCGTTTGTGTAGACCATTCGTATGGTCGATGTTGGTCCTGAACTTTAGTCAAAAGACAGATGGCGTCGATGGGCGCTCATTAAGGACGTATGACCAAGCCAAAGCCCTCCCGACTGGTACATATCAGTAATTGTTAAAGTTGTAATGCCTTGAAATAGCTCCAGCCGCCTTCAAATGCTACTTGTACGGCGTCTCTACCCATAAAATCATGCCTGACAGCAAAAACTAATGCTGCAAAGACTTTGCTCGTTTTCGACCGACAAACATCCGATTTCTCGGGCTGCAAAGAAGCCGATTTGATTTGATCTTTTCTATCCGATGGGCACTTTGAAGGTCGGTTCTTTCACCAGAACCCTTGACAGCGAGAAAAAGAATGAACTGCACTCCCTGCCAATGCAAAAACTAATGGAGAGATGTTCCACTACCAGGGGTCTAATATGTGTCAAGTTCGTGGACTATCATTCAATTTCTGGGCAATACAGTAAAGCATTATGCTGCTTCGCTTGAAATATCGATTCACAACACTATTTTACGCATAAGCACGTGAAGTCCATAGGATTTATAGTCTTGTTGTGGCCCTCGGAGCGACTGAACCGCGACACGCATATTGATCATATTAATCAGCTACACGCAGAATAATACCTATAAATGAGTCTTGATATGACATTTTGATAGTAGAACGTAGGGACTATGGCCAGGTGTCCAAACTGACGGTACCATATCATGTAGAAGGCATGACCATATCTGGAGTTCGCTGGTAGCCATAGCTGGAATGGAGTTCTGTCTGCTGCACTTCTTTCGTCTCCTTATTTTCCTGGATCAGGGCGCAACAGGAGCAACACAGGGCTGTCATACAATCACCACATCCAGATCCAGATATCCCTAGTCTCGTGCGCATTCTATAGCGCATGCGTGCATGAGGCACCCATTGTAAATTAAATGTACTTAGAATAGTCCACCACATACACTACAAATACCACATTAGATGATCCGACATGTATGAGATTAAAAACTTACATCCAATCCTCTGCTGCCAATGTCGCCATGGTGTAAACGGTCTACCTCGCGGTTCGTCGTACCATACAAATAACACGGACAACATGTCGCCTCCAGGCCTGCACAGTCAATGTCAGAAATATGCAACGGAGAAAATGGTAGCCAACTAACAAAGTTTTCCGTCGCTACAGCAGCCCCACAATGAGTGAGACCAGGGGCGCATGGGAATTTCTTCAGTCATACTGATGGAACTCTCTCTGACAGACAGGATGGTATGACGCTTGCATGCGGGCAGGTGGCAGAATACACGATATAAATGATACACATACAGTATTCTAAGTCAGGAGTCATTGGCGCCGATCCATATTAGGGTGGTTGGTCAAGGTCATGATTCATTCTGTGGTTACGCGGTTCGATCGTGTACACCATGGCCCTGTTGAAAATCCCGGTCAATCTTTAAGTGGGCTTCTTTTTTCCTTCCGCATGGTGTTCCACAGGAGCCATCAAAGTCGGCGAACGAAGATGAGACAGTAGGTACCTAGTAAATGACAACAAAATTTCAGTGTTCAACCTTACCCGATGCGATCCCCAGCCAGAATAGACCTGTCTTTCCAGCGTTTTCTGGTGGACCGGCTGGAAAATTCGCTAGCTTTGGCCAAAAGTTAGCTTAACTTCATGGTCAAAAGTCCAACATCTCCACATTCTTGACCAGACTAGCGTGCTCGTATCTACAGATTTCACCGATTCCCTATATTTGGATATTTTCTAATCATACATCCAAAACACAAACTATGGTATTTCCACCATGGGCAAAAATACACCGATGAGATGGAACACTGGGTAGGAGGTGTGTTCATATGGGCCAACAATGGGGTTAGATTTTAAAGACTGGTTTATGACAGGAAGAGGTGGCCCAAGATTACACTATACACGCTAGTATCAACATAATGGGCGCTTTATTTTGACCACATCTGGTGTACCATGTTTCCCATTTAAGAATTCATTCTACACCCAACTTAATACATTTTAGGGCAAGACTTCCCATTTTTATGCATTTTTATGGTCATTTTCGAGCAGATTTTGCTCGATTTGTGAATTGTTACCTAGTAACTGGCTGGTCGTTTGCACATTCAAAATAACAATTGAAACTGTCCTCGCTCTCCTCTGAAACATTGCTAAGAATTGCCCAGTGTATACATGTACATAGCGAGATCCAGAATAACCCTGGCTTGGGTAATTTTATCCCATCGGCATATGTCCAGGCTTCTTCCGAGTCTGCCTTGTCGTTATAATAAAATTGCAATTCATATTACATGTATTACTTCAAGTCTTCGGGTCAAAATATAGTCGCTTTCTAAAGGATGACTGGACAGATGCTCGATGATTTCAAGTTTGCTTTT